>VYXC01010949.1:1921904-1935063 GCA_013397175.1 Platysteira castanea
ATTCTTATTATAGGAAAAAACATCAAAGCGCAAACCAAACCTGGATAGCTATTACCTTGCTAGGAATGGGATGCTGCCTGAAAGGAAGGAGGGCAGCAGCTCCTGAGCTGATTTGACTGGAGGCACGACTTGTCTGGGTCACCTGAACTTGGAATGGGATGCAGGACATCACCCGCTTGTCATGGGGCAGGAGGAGGGTGTGGAGAGCAGGGTGTGTGGAGGAGTCAAGGACAGGAGGAGAAGCAGTATTACATGATTTGTAAAAAATAGGAAACATGGAGAAATGTCAGAAGGGAGTTGAGGAGAGAGGAGTGGGGTTGACCATAGTAGATAGCTGGGCTTAGTGTCAGCTACTCTTGATGTAAACTGCAGCAAAAGCAACAAGCAGTGTTTAGCAGGACTCATGTGGTGCTATCTGGGACCTGCACACTGCTGTATGAACCAGGACTGCACAAAATCCTCCCATCATCTTCATTTTGGCCTTTGTTTTATCGCTGATTCACAAATTATGGGCTCAGGAGCAAAGGCAGCTAAACCCATGGTGTTACTGCCAAGACCCACACAGGAGTGCAGGGACCAGACGAGCTGCGGTGGCAACGATCTGTCCTGGGGGACTTGCACTGGGCTGGGTGTGGGAGCCTGCCTGGATCCCCCAGGCCTGCTGACAGGCAGCAGCCCTGCCTAGTGCTGGGGTGTGTGGAGCTGTGTCAGGAGGAGGCGAGATGTGTCAGAGTCATGTCTGGGGGTCTGTGTGAGAGAGAAAGTCATACTGGTGTGTTTGTATGTGAGGATGTGTTTGTCTGTGCATGTGCTGTTGATCTCTTGCAGTGTGAATACACATATATGTGTCAGGAGCGAAGGGGGATGAAGTCTGTGCAGAGATTAAAGAAAATCGATTAAATTCTGGTTTATTTTGAAATCTAGTTCTTATGGGGATTGAAGTGGAGCCTTTGTTTTTCACACTTAAATAATAATTGTATTTTAGTTACGCAGTGTTAAGCTATCTGTTTTGAACCTCCATGAAGCCACTAAGGTAGTCCTGCAGACCACTCTGGAGCATGGGATAAAGGATGCCATGTCCTTTTTTCCTCTATGCATAGACATGGCTTGGGTAAGAACTCTCCTGGCTCCTCAGGCAGGATCTCAACCCTGTTTCACTCTTTGGTGGTAGCAAGCAAAACTGCAAACAGATCCAGGGCCTTTCTACAGGTACTTCCAGGTCCTGCAAGCTTCCCTGAGCCTCAGCTCAGGAAAATATGTGTTGTGGAATGAGCTCTTACATGGAGCACTGGCAGGACCCAGAGCACCCCAGCATTTTGTCACCTGTGCAGTAAGTTATAACGCTGGTAAAGCAACCATGTAGATTACAGGTATGCCTGTGAACACAGAGCTAAATAAATGACAAACTCCTGGGAGGAAGAAATGAGTAAGTTGGTCTGTGATGATCATTGTGGTCACAGTTGATCACAGGGAAATAGCTGTAAAGGATGCCCCAAACTTTATTCCAGCCCTTCTGTAGGCACCCATTAACTGTTGAGACACTCACAGGGTGGGACAACCAGTATCTGCCTTAGCCAGGCAGAAACACCACAGCTTTTGAGGGGAGCAGGTCAGAAGGTTGCTTCTTTCTTCTTTCCTTGATTTCTAAGAATGAATGAAAGGCCCGATTTTGTCTGCCTGTTTATAAATCGGTGGAGAAGTTTAAGAACTAACGTGCTCAAGATCTGGTGGTTACAACTACAGTGTTGCCCATCATCAATGTGCTCCACACATTGTGCATACACACCAATTACAGTTGGATTGCAGTAAGGCTGTTCTGTATTCCCCATACAGCAAGCACATACACATGTAATTTAGCACACAAAGGCTGTTTGCTGTGGTAAAACTCTCACTGCTGGTGATTCCTTGGAATATTGAGCAATGTGTTACATACATGCACACTTGGAGACAGCCTGCCTGCGTGTTTTGATGCTGAAGCATTCAGTTGGGTGTTTCCTCAGAAGTTTTATCTTTATGTTGCCAAGACCACTGAAATCAGCTGGAGTTTCCCTACTACTTTCCATGGCTAGGTATTTTAATTTCTACAGTGAAATTAGGTGAAAGCCTGGTCAGGACTATATCCCTTCAAAAGGGATAAGGAGCACCTAGCAATTTTCCACACTAGTATTTATGCTGTAATTTGCTCCGTGTAGAAAGCACACTGGGAAACAGGCTGAGAACTCTCACTGTGCCCTGGTACAAATTTCTGCACAGCACGAGCAAACAGGCAGAATGAACATATAAAGGGTATGAGAGTGAGACCCGTTTCTTGCCTTCTTTCACCTCTCTTTTCCTTCCTATCACCGCGGCAGCTCATACAACCAGGGACGCGGAAAAGCTGACAAGCACCTCCTGTCATTCATCCTCCCTACCTGGGCCCGGCGTGGGTGGGCGCGGCGGGGCTGGGGCTGCGGGGCGGCTCTGCGGGGCCGGGCCGGGCCGGGCCGGGCTGTGCGGCCGGCGGCCACCGGAGGGCACGATTCCCCGCCGGCCCCGCCGCGGCTCCCGGGTGAGCCGCTCCCGCCTTGAGCAGAGCCAGGCGGGCACCGGCCGTGCTCCTGCGGCAGCCCGAGCCCCGTCAGGCTGGGTCACCCGAGCTTCGCGGCAGTGGGGTGCTGTCCCCCCGCTCCCGGGTCTGTCCGCTCGTGTTTCAGCGAGCCCCGAGTGGTTTTTCTCGCTGGGGTGGCCCCAAGCGCCGCAGTGCAGCTGCCCAGCGGAGGGGGGGAAGCCGTGCTGGGTCCTGGGGGGAGATCCGGCACACGGATCCTCCGCGGACGTAAGGACACTTCCCACGGGTGTGCTTCTGGCTGCCGGCGCTTAGACACTCCCTTCGTTCGGAAGCTCTGGAGAGCAGATGGATAACACTGAGTTCCCCTAACGCGTCAGTTTCATTGTCAAAATTACTAAAATGATTTTTATTTAATTTTTAAGGTCCTTGTCATGTGGCCGTTCACGTAAAAGTCCTAGCAGCTTGCTGCCACAAAAGTATGTGACAGCGTTGTTCCCAGTGTTCCCAGTGTCCCCGGTGCGCGGCCGGTCCCGCCGCCCGTCCTTCCCGGCTCTGAGCCGGCGGCAGGGAGCGCTGCGCCCCCCGAGCACGGCCTTCGGCATCTCCTGTATCCATCCTGTCTTCCCAGCTCTCGATTTGACAAAGACCGAGAAATACCTATACCCTACTAGCAAACTAGCAATCCCACATAGGAGACAGGTCTCCCAATAAATTAAAAGCTGAAATTATTTGCAACACGTGTTTCTATATAAAATCTTTATTCAGCTCCAGAAATAATTTGTGGTAGTGGATGGGGCTGTTTAAGCAGATCCTAAGTACCTCGGTGGAAGCCTGAGTGGTATCCTCTCATGTATCCTAGACAAGACCAGTCCTTCCCATCAAAAGAGATCAATATATCTAATGCTGTGGTGGAGCTCTGCCCCTAATTATGGCTCTGGGTCTTGTTTATGTGGTTTCACATCTAAGTCTGAAAAGATCGCTTAGTAAAACAACCTTATCTACACTCCAGGGGATAATAATTATTTTTATTAATAATGGAGCTTATTGTCTATTTCAGTTCCTTTGATTTTTTTCTTTTCCATCTCTTCCATCTTTCCTGAACTACATAAATATATTTTTTCTTGTATTCTTGCTGCTCCCACACATTACTCAAATCTAAATATTTAGCCTTTCAGTACACTTGGCCCATGAAAACTCCATAAAACTTCAGGCTCTTTTAGCCAAAAATTCTTATTTTTTCTTCCAAGGTGGGGGAGGGTCCACCTCCAGCACAGGTGATGGATAAAGCATTTCATAAAGCCTTCTACTTACAGGTGGACCCAAATTCCCTGCAGCTCAAGCAATTAAAATGAGAGCCATAAAGCCAGAATTTCAGTTAGAATTTCTGTTAGCCATGTCTGCAACCCTGGGAAAGATCCTCTCTGTGCTTCCTACTATATGTGGTCTTCTTTCTTTAGGTTTTCAGGCGCTCTTGGAATCTCACAGATGAGGATGAAACAAAGGTCATGTTAGAAGCAACCACAACTCGTAATGAACGTAGGTGGGCTGCAAAGTCTGGTGTGAGGAAAAGGGCGGGGAAGGTCATCCCAACATACCTATGCTTTCCTAAGCAAAGGAAATGGGGATTTTTGATTGGTAGGCTGACTGAATGCCAGATCTCCAAGTTGGAACCCATCCACCTTCTTGTCCCGGCCCTGAATTGCACAGGGGTTGACTGTAGCCATGCAGAGGAGGTGAGCCTGGAGGGGAAAGGTTCACAGAAATGAACACCCTTCTTATTCTTTCCACAATTATCTTACTTCTAAGGACACCTGCTCAGAGCTAGAAGAACCTTTGAGGGAGCAGGGGTTTATTTCCATCTCTGCCGGGTTGTATTTCCTTTCAGAAAAGGCGATCAGTATGGATCAAAGTTTACATATTTCTTTCTACTTGGGGAGATTATAATTGTTTTGGGCTATGGGCTACCAGCTATGATGCCTAAAGATGTGCTATGCATCATGACTCCTCATTTTACAGCCCCAATCCCACTTTCTTTCCTCCAGAATATAGGATGATGGTTAGCTTATCTTGCTTACAAGGGACTGATCTGTCCATAGGTCCACATCCTGGTTTTATTTTCTGACCAGAGATCATATAATAGGTCAACAATTAAGCTGATCTAGAGCACAAATCTTGGTTACCAAATTCCAAAAGCAATTTTCCAGAGAGATAGTAGTTTATTGATATGTTAAAGTAAATTAGCACGCATTCACTGTTCATATATCTGTGTACATACTTGACTATTTATGAACTCTGACCTCCAAACAAACATCTGTATTTGTATTTATGCAAAATACTGTACTGCCTCTGCCTTGAAAAGTATCTATATCAAACATTCTCATGCCAAAATCTACTATCTGACCTTGCAGCACTAAAAATAGTTCATGTCAGAAGCAGAGAAATATTTGTTTCTCCTTTTAGAACATTTGTGCTTACATTCATTAAGAACTTGGTCCAAAATTCTTTGATGTCAAGGAGACTGTTTCAGTGGGCTTTGGATCAAGTCTTAAAAAGGGTCAATTAAACTTTAAATAAAATAAAAATTACAGTGGGTCCATCTTAAGAGTGTAAGAGATATGTAAGAAAGGCTGCCTTTGGAGTAAAGCATCAGTCATTGTTCTCTAATATTTAGCTGAAATTGTGGAATTTTTCATTATTAAAAAATAATCCTTTTCAAGAAGGTTGTAATTAATTTTCAATCTTCAAAACATCCACATTTTGCTGCATAGTTGAAATGTTATTGCTGACCTAGTAAGTACAAGGATGCTTTGAGCTCAGTAGGACATATATGGACTGGACCCTAAGCATTAAGATAGGCCCAGATTTTCAAAGTCAGAGCAGAGACTTAGCTCCAAAATACTCTTCTGAATACTCTAAAATATGTTCAGGTTTATGTCTCACTTCATATTTGAGCAATTTATGACATTTTCTAATGTCTGATTTAATGTTAGGCTTTGTTTTTCACACTTTGCAAAAGGACTAATGTAGCTCTTGGCAACAGCAGATGCTGGAATTGATTTAAAGGTAGAGGATGTGCAATGGAATATAGCAAGGGTTTTAATTCAAAACAGTGAACTTTATACCTTCAGTTAGTAATCCTTTTCTCTACAACTATCCGTAGTGTTTAGAGCATCCATTTTAATAGAAAAGAAACCAGTATTAAAACAAGCTACAGCCTTACAGAGCTTACTGCACTGCTTCCTTGTAATCACTGTATCAGAAGTTTGAGCAATTTGAATGATGTATGTCTGCAGGAATTTTTGCTGAATCTGGATTATTTGACAGTAAAATGGCCATCATTCCTTCCAAACAGATAGAATTTTGATCAATTATATTTCAGTGGCTTACAGCCATATGGTATCTGCAGTGACACTTATGATCTATTTTTGCTATCCCCACATGGCCTTCAACCTAGCTGTTATCTGCCAACATGTTAAAGTTTTGGTCAGTGAAAATCCTTTAGTGTCTTGGAAAGATTCATGATGTTGTTTTTTGGCCAAAATCCATTATGGGTAACTACAACTTTATCTACATTCAACGTATGTAATTGAGTGGCTGTGGTATGGCACACTGTCATTTGGCTTAATTTCAATCAACTAAGATAACTCTCTGTATTTTCTTTCCTGCAACACTGTGTCATGTTGCTGTGAAAAGTGAAACAGCTGCCACATTCTCTTTCTTGAGGATGCATCCCAGAATGGGCTGTTTCTTCCGAGAGGACAACATAGCCTCCAGTTTGGCAGGTAAAATTTTGCAACACCAAATCCTTCCATCTGTGGTTTCATGTTGCCAGTTCATTGCAGGAACTAATAGTCTGGTCTAGATGTCAAAATATCTGATTTGTTAGTGTAGCTGGCAGGTTAACTGTCTAAGTCCTACCATTTCCTCACAGAACTCACTGTGGGTAGGAAATTTCATCCAAAAAAGAAGAAAAATTACCATCTTTAAAGATTAGATGCACTGTTGGGAAATTAAGTTCTTAATGCTAAATCAGATGTATGATAGGAAGCACTTCATAATTGCTCACATTAAGGGTAAGGGGCCAACTCAAAGGCATATAGACAGGAGGAAAAAAGGCAATACAGTCACTCAGCTATTACTGCAAGAAACAGTCCTTCATATTCCCACAGGCCTAATGTATATTAGAAACAAGTTACACTGGTATACAGAGGTAGAAAATGCTTTTTCATTCCTTGTGGTTATGGGAATGGGAGGCATTATATTTCTTCACACATATCCCTCCCAAACTGTTCATTGAGGAAAAAAGGATTTCTGCTGCTCCTTAAGCCATAGAAGTTAGCAAAATATTGTATGACAAAAAGTTGCCATTAGGCTTTGCTCAAGAGCATTTGAAAGTGTCATGTGAAATCCACGCTGGAATAGGTGCTACTGTAAGGGCATCAAAATTGAAGGGAATGGATTAGCAGCTCCTCAGTAAGAGCTGTGGCACCACAAATGATGCAGATAAGCATCACCCCATTTGCAATACAGAAGACAAGCAGCGCCATGCAGGCAGTAGTAGCAATATACATGGAGTGGAAAGAAACCACAAATATAGGTTTGTGTTTTCCCCAGGTTTTCATTAAGAAACCTCCACGGTGTCACCTGCATTTCTACCATGCTCATTACTAGTCTCTGTGTAGACTTTCTGTCATTTGAAAATGTGTCACTGGATGTTTTCGGTGAGAGGATATACTTTGGGCATAAAGTCTTCTCTTTTCATGTCTGAAGTCACACTGCATCTTTGGGGTGATATTTGGTGTTTATGTGCTATGAAAGTGATTCAGAAACCCTCTAAATAAATATTTCTAATGACCCATAGCTTCACAAGAACTGTGTTTTGTAAGTGGAAACAGGATTGAAGTAGATGTCATTAGAACTTTTCTTTTGCTGTGTCCTTCTCAGGTATCTAGCATGTCTTTCCAGCTTGAAGGCAAAAACCATTGGTCTTATACACCAAAATGCTCTCCAGTCAAATATTTGGCTTGTGCACTGGATCCTTCAAATAACTTGGCCAATGGAATGCTAAAGATCCATATTTCTACTACTGTCAAAAACAAGATGAGAAATTTATCTGGTTTCGGATTGGTTTTGTTTTGTTTTGTTTGTTTGTTTGTTTGTTTGGGGTTTGATGATTTAGTTTGGTTTATGTATTTCAGGAGATATGCCTCCATATTTTAAATATGAAAAATTCTGTATGTTCTCATTATAGCTTTGGTAGAACTTATTTCTCTCCACGGGCAAATCCCATGTTATTAACATCACAGAACTTCCTCAACATAATGTGGTTCTGTCCATAGGTATGGCAGTTGTGATCTGGGAGGGGGTGCTGAAATTATTCTGTTTCTGGATGTCTGAAACATGTAACAGTGAGAATTGACTTATGCTGTCATCCAGCCAAGTACAGCTGACAGAATAAAGGTGCATGTTTCCAAATTTAATACCTTGGGGCTGGTAAAGGTGTTTGCAGCAATAGGACTTAAAGTTCATCTTACCAAGGTTTTGTTTAGTAGTTCGAGCACAGTTATCAGTACTTCAGAGAAAGCTCCATTTGCTCATGATAAAAATTTGGGTTCTGTATGTCAAAGAGGTGGCACCCGATGAGGGCCTAAATGGTCAGTTTAATCATATTTGGCAACATTCAAGATATCTGCAAAGAAAATTTAAACTGAGTCAGATGTAATATGAAATTAATTCCACACGCCTTCATGTAAGGCAGAGAAAGATCTGAGATAGCCCTTCATTTTACAGTCTCTCAATCATTTTCCCCTTTTTTTCCTCCATTACTATTATTCATCATCCTATAACTTCTTTTGCATCTGGTAGTTTGCAGAGTTATGAGAGTCAATGATGTTGCAGAGTTACTGCAGTGTTCTAGCATGTAATTAAAAATTATTAAATTAGATTAAAATATCTTTCTGCATAGTCACTTAATGCTCTTTATATTTTGTATCATATACAATAATATTAACAACAAAAAGGTGAACTACTTAACATTGTAAGTACTCACAAAAGTCCCCAGGTGATGTTGCTGAGGCCTAAATATCTGATTCAGCTCGAAGTTATTTAAAAATAATTTTAAAATTATTCCTGTACTACAAAAATTTCCTGGCAACTCAATGACTTAGTTATGTACATTATTCTAAAAGACTTCATAGGAGTTTCGATGGCCAAGATCAGGTCCAAGAGCACCTTGAAACATCTGAAACACTTCAGCATTTGGATAATTACATACTTTTGGGGCCAACCCACATTTCTCTTTGGAAAATGTTTCCCCTGCATGGCTTCAGACAACAGATGGATCATATGATCTCTGTATTTGGAAAGATGGCATAATTCTGGCAGACTGTCAGTTAAGTGAAAGAGGCTGATTTCAGATCCTCGTTAAGAAAATATACAACCACACGGAGTGGACTGAATGGCAGAAAGCGATCGCTGGCGCCAGCTTTAATAGAAAATATAGCACACTTGCAACATGAAATCTGCTGAGCTGTGGGTGGATCTAGCTCTATCAGGTTTTACATTCTTTTCCCAAATAAATGTGTTCTAAAGGAGACATTCTTTGTAGTGCAAGGGCCTCCCGTTTGCCAGGAGGGAGGGGGGCAGAGCAGTGGAGGGTTAAAAGGCAAATTCAGAGCCACCAGGTCTAGGGTTGGAGTACGGTGCCAAGGCTTTGTTGAGTCTTCCCTTACACTTGAAAAAGTTTCTGTTTATTGAAACTTTTCTTTATATTTCTAGTCTCTTGGTATATTTTTTAGGGTGCAGATAGCACTTTACCCAGAAATACCCCTTGGAGACAGCATGGCCCCTTCCCACTGAAGGGCTCTTGGAGAAAGGCCCAATGCCTTTTTTACACACATATTAACATGGAAGCAGTCCTGCCAAGCCCCTAAGAGCTTGAGTAGGAAACCCAGGCCACTGTAAAATGTAATATAGTTTCCCAGCAACACTAGATATAAGCAATAATTTCACTGTAATCACTACTCACAGCTGAAGAGTAAAGGGCTAGTGGAGCTGCACACCTCCATTTCACCATCAAACACCAAAATGATGGCTGTGGCTTCAGGTCACAACTTTTGTTTCAGCAATGACATCAGGATCTTTATATGATATTTCATCTCGGCCACACAAAATAATGAACAATCGTAAATCACTGGTTGTTTTGAAAGTCTTTGTTAGCTTTTAGCGAGATCAGAGACATCATCTATCCCACATGAATCTGAAAAATTCAAGCAGTAATGGTAGTTGCTGTGGTGTATCTGTTCCTGTATCCTTTGTTCTACAGCCACCACTCTTCCCTCTGATAACTCTTAAGTTTCAAAAGTTATAATTATTAAGAAGGTTAAAGACTGCACAGTAATTAAACAATGCTAGAAGTAAAAAGAAATATCAGCATCTGAATTAACTTCTCTTAGTGCATGTGTTTATGTTGAAGACTCTCTATTCACTGAGTTCCTCTTTGCTGTGTAGAAAATCCTAATATGTACTACTTTTCCTTGAGCCCCTGTAAGGCTTGGAGCAAGACAAGATGCAACTGGAACTCACAGGGACAGTTATTATCCTTCTTCTACTTTCAGAGCTAAGGAGAGACAGTTAAACCAACAGGATACTCTTTATCTCTCTTCTTGAAATTATGGCAGAGGTATGACAAAAGCATAAACAGGCCTAGAACCTCAGCGTGCCTGATTACTTGTTTGAAATAAAGCCACGTGTGACAATAGTGAAGCTTGTCCTTCAGCAGTGCAACAGCTCTCTGTGGGAGCCATTCGAAGCCCCTCAGTATGGGAGGAGATGGTCTGAGTCACTCTTGTGGCACTGAAGCCTTTGAGAACAGCAAAAGCCACGCTAAGATAACATAATGCACACAAAAATTTTAATGTATTACGGGCTTTATAAGTATATATTAATGTGGAAGACTGTACTACAAAAGTAAAGATAACAGAATTGCTTCCCTATTTTGACTTCTTTGAAGAAATACGAATTTCAGGTATGTAAGGACCACTGAACTGGACTGTAGTTGGTGATCAGCAGAGTGAGTAGTAGCTGTGAAAAACTCAAAGGCTTAAACTTTACTGCCAGTCAGACAAAAGGTAACCACTAAAACTAGGATAGATAAGGGAAAAAGCAAAATTTGGATGAAACACAATTTTTAAAATAATATCTGATCCACGCTTCTTAAAAAGCTAAAATTCTAGGCAATTATAACTGAATATTTTTATTCTGTCAATTCTTTTATTCTGGATACATTGCTGTGACAAAATTTCTTCTCAGTTACCTAAAACAAACTTTTTGAGCGAAGTTTAAGAGCAAATATTTGGAACTTATTATATTTAGCAAATTTTAGAAAAAGTAACAATTTATTGTACCACAAAAAGAGCATAACCAGCACACCTAACCATCCTTTTAACTATTCTGTTGTACTACTAGGAAAAGCTTGGCTCTCATTGTTGCTGATTAGTAGCATTCAAGCCTAGTAAAACAACAAATTCCTGAAAAAACAGGTACTCAGCCTGCACAGCAGTCACATTTTAAGCTTCAGTATTTTAGCTATTTTTAATTTAAAAAAAAAAAAAAAGTAAAGCAAAAAACAGAAGTCCAAGTTGATTGAAAGGACCAGGAGGTTCATATAGAAAACCTCTTTGAGAAGAACCACCAATCAGAAAAAGAAGTCAAAGCCACTTTTCCATTACTTTTGCTTAGTATCTCCATGACTTCAAAAACTATTTTATTTTATAGTTTGTAAAAGAAAAAAAAAAGTGGTGTTGGACTAAGACTTCATTTATCAAGTTTCATCCTAGAGGGAATTTTTATAGCTGAGTTATAAACCCTCCACACTTGAGTGTTTATAATGGAAATGCTGACAAATGCGATAATAAACACCAATCAGGGGCTGTAGTAGCTGATCAGAGAGTGGATGCAGAAGTTTGCAGTGCTATCATAATATTTTGCTCTGTTTCCAGGACTAATTTTCTTAAACCTCTTTTCAGATTCAGCAGCTGTAAAACAAGATCAGTCTAACTAGAGATTGCAAAATCATTTGATTATTTATACTTCTCTTCGAAAGCTTCGAAATGTCTCTCAAATATGATTTCATTTAGTCTTATTTTTTTGGTTTACATGTCTGAATATTAATTGTAACATGATAGCTTCAAGGGAACTCAAATTTCTACCAAAAGTCAGTCTTCAGTGGCCAAAGAGAACATAAACAAACCGGCCTCAGACCAGGATCTAAAAATGGGCTATGATCACACAGCTCTAAGGCTTTAAAAAGCCCCTTATTATCTTTTCCCAGAAGTAATTGACACTGTCAGTTTTTGTTCTTAATGCGGTGATAATGGCACTGTGCTTTGGGGAGACCGAGGAGGAGCTGGACTCAGCCTTGGTGGCAGCAGGGATTCTGAGCGAGGGAAAGAAAGGCTTTTCACTTGAGTGGGTGAAATCCAAGCCTTGCTGAAGTTAGCAGCACTTCTGCACTCTCTTAGGGTCTGGGTTTCCCTGTCTTCCCAAGCCTGACAGGCTGCTGTACTGTACTGACTCCTCAGACTAGAATGCAGCTCTCTTGGACCGAGACAAGGATTAGGGGAGAAGGACCCCACAGCTTTGTTATTTCAGGGAGACAGGATTGCACTCCAGCAAGAAGCTTGTCTGCAATGTCCCCGTAATTGGTTTATATTCTTACCAGACTAAGCTTCCAGGGTTTTGACACATCCACAGAGGCTCAGAGGTGAGTTAGTAGGGCATCTTGCTGTTTCACTGAACGCTTCATGGGTGACAGGGCATGCTTCAGTTTTAACATTGGTTCCTTGGAAATAATTGCATTTAGCCTGCTTTTTTGGTAAATCATCAGTTTTGGAAAAGCATGAAACAAACAAACAAATAAAGCCCATTTTATCAGGTTCTCAGGTCCTCTAAATCAATGTGTGGCCCAGGGGCAGCTCAAAATGCATGTTGGTATTTTATCTGTGTTATTTATGTACTATGTTCGTTGGCTTATATCACAACTGCATTTATTTTCTAATGTTTTTAGTACCAGTGGCTCATATAAGAATGTTACTACTGTTTGTATTGCTGTAAAATTTCCAGTGATCCATTAGAAATCAGGATTCATAATGCAAGATCCGTTTGTATTTAAAAATAAAATGTAACATATTCTTTCTGTTTTTCTCTAGTAACACAGAGTATGAAAAAAACTTGGATCTTGAAAAAAGTCCAGTGTTTTTTATTAAACCAAGAAGTGAAAACCAATAATTTTTGAGTTATCTATTACAGACATGTTTACATTATGAACCTCCTAACTTAAGACTCTATGTGTTATAGAGTTCTAATTTTATTCAATGACAGGAGTAAGAAAAATTATGAAAAGTTATATAATCATACTGTGAGAGATCATAGAGAAATAGTGGTAAGTAGTGAATATTAAACTGCATATTTCATTGTCCTTAAAGAATTTGTCTTCATCATTTTGTTTGAGATGATGGTAACTAAAATGAGATTGGGTTATGCAAACAATTGTTGATTTTGGAACACTGTTCGTTCATAGTTCCTTCTCTTGTTTTATTTTTAGGAAAAAAA
>VYXC01010949.1:1935082-2061905 GCA_013397175.1 Platysteira castanea
AAAACAACCCCCAAAACAACACAAAACCATCTGAGGAGGTGAAACCCTCCAGTTCCTAGAAAGGATCCAGCTGCGCTAACTATCCAACTGCCTCTTGGAAAAAAAAGCATTCTGACAAATGGAGAGCAGATGCAATGTGTGGAGTCAGGGAGGTCAACAAAAACAAGTAGAAAAAGAAACCAAGGAAACAAGTGAAAAGAGAAAGAATATTAGAATATAAATACAGGACATTAGAACTCTCACGGTAACATTAAAGTGAATAGAATGAGAAAAAGAAGAATCACCGCAGAGCTGACAAAATAGGAAAGAAGAAATTAAAGAGACATAGGATCCTAGCTACACTAGCCTGAATCCAGGGTAAATCTTGATTTTACTAATATCACGGTAACTGTATATAGTGGAGATAAAAGCTGTCCTACGAAGCCACGCAGAACCACTGCCCTGAATGGGCATAAATGCGGGTGGACCGGGCTCTGAGCAGGCTGGTTGCTGCCCGTCGGCTGCGAACGCGGGGGGAAATCCAGGTCTTTCCCCGCAGCAGTGAAGGAAGGTGCTAGTAGCAGACAGAAGTGGGGAGGGGAGCGGCAAGGGAGGGCAGAGACACATCAAGATGGGTGGGAGAGGCTTCTAGGGGAGACCCTGGGCCCCATTCCCACCCCGTTCACGGCCACCCCCCGCCGCTGCCGCTCTCCCGGCATCTCGACCCTTTTCAGAGATGCCTGCGAGGCATCAATAAGTAACGCCACGCAGCGATCCCCGGGGTGGACCCTGTCCCCATCCCCGGGGTATGCCCGCCTCAGGCTTCCCCATTGCCTCCCGCTCCGGCTTTTCACAATGTATTTCATTATTTTTATTCCTTGCAGAGATGAAACGTGGTGTGTTTGTGTGTGTGTGTGTGTATGTATAGGGGGATGTGCCGTCAGAGAGAAAACGTCTCCAACTCTCTCCACTGGACGTCCCCAAAACCAAAGCCCACAAACTCAGAAGTTTTCTCTCTCAGGAGGGAGCAGAAGCCGGTGCCGGGTCGGGTCGGCCAGGCCGGCCCCGCCGATGCCGGGAAGGTTGCGGGGCATCCCTGCCAGCCGCACCTCGCCCCGATGGTCTGCGCCGGGCCGGGCCGGGCGCTCCTTTGCCAGCTCCCGCCCGGTGCGAGCGACGACGCTGGCCGCCCACACGCAAGGACAGAGCCGTTCCCGGGAAGAAAATCGTGACAACAAGCGGTTGCGTCCAGATGTTCGGCTTCCCTGGCCCCGTGACACACGGCGTGGACTTGGCAGACTGGATTTCAAAGAAAAGGGAGTTGTTGTTTATTTTTTAAAAGGCAGCTGGGTTAAAATGCACGGGCCGAGATTTCCCTGGCAGGCCGCTGGGCAGGAACCGAACACGCTGGAAACCCGTCCCGCACTTCGGAAGGGCTTCACTGCCCCGGCCCAGTCTTTCTCCAAAGCAACAAACTGGAAGCATTTTAAAGCAAGTGGGCAACATAACAGAAACCAAAGGGCCTCGACCCTTCAGGTTTCCCCCCCTTCCGTTTACAAAAATTATAAATATTAACAAATCCGCAACACACGGAGCCTCTCCATCCATCTTCTCCCCAACTCCTCCCGACCTCAGCGCACGCTTCTCCAAACATTCCTGGTTTTGCATCCCACACCTTCACGGTCCTGGCTGCGGTGTGAGAAGCCGAGACAGGAGCTACGGCTCTTCCTCCGCAGGAGGGAGGCGCCGAGGCCACCTGCTCGCCGCCGCGGGTGGTGCTCGGCCCCAGCCGCATCCCGCCGGACCCGGGCTCTCTCTATCTCGCCTCCTGCCTGCTGCATCCGTCCAGGAGCTCAGTCATGAAGGAGATGTACACTATGGCCAGGCGCAAGGTCTCTATCCGAGAGAGCCTCTTCTCGTAGGCGAAGGTGGGCACCTTCTTCCTCAGCTGATCAAACGCCTCGTTGAGGTTGAACATCCTCTTCCTCTCCCGTATGTTGGCAGCCTGGCGCTGGGCGTAGGTGATGACTCGCTTTCTCCTGGGTCTGTCCAGGAGGGAAGCGCTGCGCATCCTTTCCTCTTCCTCTTCTTCTTCGTCTTCGGGATCTCCATTTCCGAAGGCAGCCAGGGGCAGCCCCCGGGCCATTCCCTCCCGGAGCGACAGGACTCTGTCCCCGAAGGGAGGCCCGGCAGTGACCTCGCAGAGCCCCAGGCCCACCGCGGCCCCGGGGGCTCCCTGGGGGTTGCCCAGGGAGAGGTCGGCCACGAAATCCAGCAGCGAGGAGCCCAGCAGCCCCTCCGGGCAGGGCACTTGCGGGGCTCTGCCGGGCAGCTCATCCAGCAACCCCGGGCGCTGGTGGGCTGGGAAAAGGCTGGCTGACATCTTACTTCCGAGAGGGCTTAATTTGGTCCCCCATCCCCAGCCCCAGCGACGTTAATATTTATAACCCCCCGGATAACAGGATTAGCAGGACTAGAAAGAGCGGCTGTAAAATTTCTCGCCGTGACGCTGATGAGAGGAGACGGGCAATCCCCTCGGGGACGCGTGGACGCTCCCGAGTGAGAAGTCCCCAGAGAGTCAATCCTGTCACAGCGATCAAGGAAAGTTCCTTCTTGGCAAAACCCTCCGCTCTTACCTGCTGAGCACTTTTGTCTCTTCTTACACACCCGCAACCAAACGATTTTCAGCCTCCTTAAAGCCCCCAGCCGCAGAGCCGGGTTCTCCTCTGGGCTTGTTTTCTTGCCTTCTGTCGGGATCTCTGAACCCTGAGAGCCAGCCTGACAACTGATGTCAGGCAACTGCATGTATGCTTTTAATGATGTCCTGAAGAGGGGACCTGCATGCAGAAGGTCACCGGGGAATGTTTACCCTGTATCCCAGCGCAATGGGAACTGAATGACAGGACCTCCATTAGCCTAAGTAAGCACTGTAGGGGACCCAATATTGCATTCCCAGTAGTAACTACTGGAATCGTCTCTCCATTCCCCCTAAGTGTCCTTCAGTCAGAGTTCAAACATCTTTCCAGTAAAAGGCTGCTTCGAAAAGCTCATTTCGGTTCAGGCAATCTATAGCACTTGTCTTGAAACTCCTTCTTCCTGCTCGCGAGAGGAGGATAAGCTGGTCCTACTCAGGGCAGCGGTTGTTCTCACACCTTTGGCAGAGCACAGAGGAATCAATTCGAGCGCACGCACTGATAACGCTGGATACATACCGCAAAATGCCGTGAAATGCACAAAACCACACCCACCCACACACCCGACACCGCTGAATACCTTTCTTTGATCAAGGTTTCCTTGAGGACAGACGCTGGGGGTGGTTTTGTTTTTGTCTTGGGAGATTGGAAGAGGGGCTGTGTCTCCATCCTCCCGCTCCAGAGACTCTCCCTAAATAAACAGCCCGGCCCTGGCAATTCCTGGCAGTGTCAGATACACCGAGGTCGAATCGGATCGATTTTCTTTGGCACACGATTTGTTCAACACAGCTCTCTCAGGAGTGACTGTCCATCACTCCTGAGCTGCCTTCTTAAAACCTGATCTTAGCCGTTGTCAAGCACTGTTGTCACTCTCGCTTTGGGGCTAATTAGTCTCTAATTTCTAAGGAGATTTCAAAGCCCATGAGATCAAAGGCGGTGGATGGGGGCAGACAAAGGATCCCTCTCCTGGAAAATACTTCCTGTTTGTCTACAGAACCGCAAACATTTCCCGCCGCGTACCGGGATTCGCCATCACTGACAACTCAGTGAGCGAACTTTGCATCCCCTTTCCTGGGGAAGATGCGGCCGGAAAGTCGTTTACCGTCCCCGCTTCCCCAGCGGCGGGGGCGAGCGGGGTGCGCGGGCCGCGGGAGGTGCGCGGGAGCGCAGGTACGATGGACAGCTCCGGACAGGGGCAGCCGGACCCCGTGGCCGTGGCAGCACTGCAGGTACCGGAGGGGGACATCGCCACCACCCCCTCCTCCGGGCCGACAACCAACCTCTCCCCATCCTGTCGCGCCGTCACCACCGCCGCTGCTGAGTGATGGGCGGCACCGCGGCTGCTTTAGCGGGCTGCCTAGGGCTCGGTAAATAGCGAAGAACTGCGGGACTGCCTTTATTCTTACTAGGGCTAAGAGGTTTCTCAGCGAGTAAGGAGAGATTTGCCTGTTTGTACCAAATATGGTTCAATAAAACACCTGGTGAATGAAGCAATGAGGCAAGGAGGAGCTGTAATACATCTGTTGAGAAAGGTGCTGCCCAGAGAGCACCCGAAAGTAAGTTGAAAAGCTGTAAATGCTAAGTGTTATATAAAAACACTCCGTGGAAGAAGGATCAGAAAGATAGTTTATGACTGATTCACAAAGGACTTATTTGGGCTCCTTTTAGGTGAGGTGACAAGTATTTCGTTTAAAGACATGGAGGTATAAATTAAGGACAAATGCCAGGAAAGATATTTTCTACAATATTCTACATTCTATATTTTCTACAATAGTTCTATTTTCCACTACAGAATTCAAAATTATCATGGAAAGACAATTACTTCAGATAATGAGGTAAAATAATGGAGAAATGTGAATTCATCACCTCTGTGTCAAACTTCACAAGAATTTGCCATCTTTTAGGAAACCAGCATTTAGTAGAGGACAGACCTGTCCTTCACCAAGATGTCTTCAGAAAAAAGCTCTTGCTCATCTCTTTAGCTGTAGATTTTTGCAGGACACCAATCACAAAGACAACCAGAGCTGGAAGAGTTTTATATGGCAAGAACGTAAAAGGAGAAGCTTTTCAAGCTAATAATGCATCACAAAGTAATATAACATAAACCATAAAAGATTAATTCTTCTTAAAGAAAGCAATAAAGACAGGACTAAGACAGGACTGGGAGGTCCTAGCAGAAAATGAAGACTTGTTACTAAGGTGAATTCTCTCGTCAAAGGGGTTTTTTTTCTGCTTTATATCCCTTTTTATTCCTCCATGTTTTTTGCTAAAATATTGATTTTTCTCTTATGTTGACTATTTTAGATTATATAGAATAAACTTGGTGAACTGTGGTACCACTGATATGTGACACTATTTTTTATTTGGTGATTTTTGTCACTTTGAGGAAAGTATAGAGCTGAGGAAATGTATAATGAATATCCAGTGCTGCAAGACACAGATTTTCAGTGCCTAGATCAAACAAGAATGTCAGAGAAACAGAATTAACTCTCATAAGAGGCTTCTTTGTTACTCCATAATCTTTTCAGACCAGATTAAGTGATCCAAAGTGTGTTCTAGATTTGTTTTAAATAAGAATGCAGTTTGCTTTATGACTCCTACCTTCCTTCACCCCACTTTTATCCTATCTTTTCATTTCAGTTGTTTATCAATTAAAATTTAGCTTACAAGATGCTAAGAGATGCTAAGAACTGATGGCTACAATTTCAAACCACTGTGCAGTTATTTCCAAATTTATTCTTCTTCAGAAATGTCTTGTCGTGGTTTGACACCTACCACATACCTATAACGTGATTCTTGATGTTTATGTAGTGTTTGTGTTTAAAACCCAAACCGCAACAACTTTTCTGATCTATTAGCCCTATCAGAAAAGCAAATATACCCTTTCCTGCCCAGCCCTAATTATGTTCTAGTCATCAACAGTTTTGAAAACAATTTTCTCTTAGCAAGTCTCCCCACATAACAAGTCAAATATCCTTTGTACTAGCAGGAACAAAGTTAACATATATTTCAACTCAGTACACTTTTATGGAAATAGTTTTACTTCTTTTGTCACCTTGTGTGCTGTGTGTCTGTGCTGATAATTGTCCACAGTATGATATCACACAGGAAAATACAGCCACTCTGATAACTTGGAATTATTAATTGAAATGCTATAGATTTTAAGAGAGACCTGTACTTTCCTGGAAAATTCACGGGAAGTCAGTAGTGACCCTAAGATGCAGAAATATGTGGGTGCTCTCCATCAGATATGACTCATTAAGCAAGGACCTGAAAGGTACTGTCTGCTTTGGAAACCACAAAAAGATAGATATGCAACTGAAAAAAAATGTCTACACTTTTCTTGTAGAATGGAAAAAAAATCTTCTCTCCTTTAACTGATCCATTAATAGTTGGGCAGTTGCTGTCATTTTCAAACTCTGGCCTGAATAACAGAAACAGATGGAGTCTGTGGCACACTAATGCAATCTCTTTCCAATTATTGGCATTGGAGCTGTCTGATCTTCTTGCTAAACTTAAAATTACAGTCATGTCCCTGGATCAGGACCTTACTACCTCAAAACACAGGGCAGTTCTTGTCCAGTTGGATTCACAATTTGTGCTCCTGACAGGCCAGACTAGATCAGTACAGAATATATATGTGGAGATGTGGTCAGCTAACAAGGGAATAGAGAGAATTTGGACAATATCTCATCCTCATGCTTGCTCAATCAATGGTGAAGAGGAAAATACTATGGACACCACCGAAGAATTAATAAAAAAGGAAATATTTAAGCAAAGCTAGTTGAAAACTGCTTCTTTGATTCTAGAAGAATGCCACAGTATTCAGATGAAGGGATAGCAAAATGTGATTGAATGGGGTATCACTGGAAGAGTAAAGCAGTCCTCTACTGTCTTAATACATTATGAGGTTAAATAGGCAGTGAAAATTGGACTGTAGTAGAGTTCAAAGATTTTATGACTGAGTCTGTTGTGAAGATGAAGGAGGTCTAACAAAAAGTATAAAATGAATTATAAAATAACTGAAGTCAATACTTTTTCGAGTGCCTTGCAACAAAAGCAGAAAGGAGGAGGCTGATGAAGTCGAGGCCAAAGCTAATACAGATCCAAGGAACCAGAGCTTTGCTGGCAGAAACAGCTGGGAAAGCCTTTGGTACACAGCTAGGAAAGCCTAGAAACAGGTGAAGCGTACAGAAGTGAGGATATAGTTACCTCAGCCTGACTTCCCCAGATCTCATTTGAAGAAAGAATTGGTCAACTCCATCAGTTAAGAAAAATAATATGCATACTAGAAATGGACTCCTATTATCTAACTGCTGGATCTTATCCAAGCATCAAGTTATCACGGAGACCTTCCGATTCCCACAGAGATAGGAGCACCTGTAGGGAACATCGTGGTCCACTTGAAGTCTGTCGAAACTGATGGAGAAGCTTGGAAATAGTGGCTTCAGTGCTGTAGGATGAGCCTCAGCTCTAGAACTAGCAATGTATGAATAAAGACCGAAAAAACCCCCCCAAACAAACAAAAAAACCCCCAGTAAAATATATATCCAGAGTATGTAGGCAAACACAACTGGGTATATGTTGGTGTAGAGAGAGCAAATGGGACGGGGAGCCCAGCAGGTGTTCCAGGAGCCTTTTTATTATTTTATTCAGGCATCAGTCTCATATACAGGTGTGAGACACCAGAGATGTTACAGGGCTCACAGGCTTGCCACAGGCAACTGAGGATTTCCTTGTTACAGAGCATTCTTAAAAGTTTTTTAGCCAACAGCATGATTCTAAAGTTTACAGACAACTGTTCTAACCAATCCTTAAAAGCACACGTACTGCTGCAAACAATGCTCTTTTATACGCCTTATATAATAATGCACAATATTCCATTATTAAGTTTAATACTTAACTATCTTGTTAAGTGTATTTTCTGCAGCCTCAAGACCTGTCTAAGCCAAGCTTAGACACTTTAACCATTGTTTTAAGGTCCTTGCCTATTATATAATTGTATCTTCTTCTATCTTCAGGCTCTTGCAGCCACAGCTAAACCTAAATTCTTTGCTTTGTTTCTGAAACCGTTTTTCTCACGCTACCTGAGAGCCTTCCTCACCTTTTTGTGTTTCCCACAGGTATATTAGTGCAGTGACTAGAGTTTGAGTCTGTAAGAATTCCCTGCAAATTTTTTTTCCTAAATAGTTTACCTGTATAGACAGTTTAAGAATTAACTTTATTCCTTATGTTGATGATATATGTGAGAAATCTCTGCTCACCAAGCAGGTGAAGTCCAGCTTACTAGTTCAGCTGAGGGACTAGCTCTGTTCTGAAAACCACAATTTATCCAGTGAGACAAAGCCTAACAGTCTGATCCTATCAGTTGTTTCAGGCACTGATCCTACATGCATCTGACTGTATTAGTGCATTCCTGTGTCACAGCCTGCCTTTAACAGGACTCCAATTTGAATACAAGCACCTACTTACAAAGATCAGGTTTCACAACTTGGCTCTCTCACACAAAAATGTGACATTCAGTAACATCATTATTCCCTGACACAGGAAATCATTAGGAAAAATCAATATTTTGGGCAAAATCTAATAAAACTAGGTTTTGCCAGTAAAATGCAGTTCATTTTTATTTACGGTGGTATTACATATCATTTGAAGAGTTTAAAAAAGCAACTGTTGATATCCTCATACGGGACCAAATGAGGAAGAAAAAGTTTGACACTGTGATCTCGGGTAAATCATAGACAAATGAAATGAACAGCTGTGGTTAGGGTGTGATGGGATTCATCATGCTTGCAAAGTTTTATGAATGATACTTTTTTCCTTAATCATAACCTTAGGGGTGGGAGGGATTGAGAACAGGACATGCATTAAGGTTGGAATGTCAAACTTAACTTTGAATTTCCTGGCTTTTTATCAGCACGTATGAAAAAATGTAATGTTATTCAAATATAGCTTCTTTAATCTTGATTTTGTTATATAAATATTTTTGGTTGAAATGGAATACAATAAAACAGGTATTCTTTACCTAGAAGTCTAGATTTTTTCCAACTCTTCATTACAATTATTTAATTTTATTGTTACATAATTATGTACTAGAGCCATAATTAATGATTTTTTCTCTTCCACTTCTCATAATTTGTAAAATGCAGGGAAATACCAGTCTGAAAACTACTTTTATGTAAAGATTTTGTCTATATATTAACAGAATAAAGGTATGTTTGGTGGGGGACCAAGATTCATCTTTTTCCTTTTTTTTTTCTATTTTTTCTGGAATTTTCAGATTTTTTTTATAGTTCACAGTATATCTCCTGCAACTGGCAAGGAGACTGAACTGAAACTCATCTCTAGAAAACAGGTCTCCTTTGCCAAGCTTCTCAATCATCCATTGCATTGCTAGCTTCTGGCTACAGCATTCTCCTAAGGATATGGAATTTCTTTTCTTCCTAGTCCCTCTAAGCAGCTCTTAACAGCTTGTGTCTTTGAGCATATTTATGAGGATAGTCTCTGATTACAGTATCACATAGTATCTTTCCACCTAAATTACCATTTCATTCCCACTCAACACACTGGAAACAGCTAATATTATGAACAGTGTTTGCTTATTTTTGCTTAGTGATTCACCCTTTTTCTTTTTTTCTGTGGTAAATAAGTCATGATTTAAAGATAAGATTTAAAATTTCTTCTGAGTTTCTAAAAGCATTTCTCATGCTTTAGCAGCTGCCATGTCAATATGCTTGGTAGATGTGGATTGAATAAGTATTGTTTTTGTTTGCAAATGGAACTCAGGAACAGAAAAAATATCAAATAGAAATAGAAGAGTTATGACAAATAGGTCAATAAGGTAATTTGAAATTGATATATCCAATTTGAGTTATCTAGAACTTCTGGGACCTTTTGTGTTATAGAGCCTTTTAACCTTAGGAAGATCCCATTAAAGTCTTCAGCTGTGAGCACTTGGTCCCTTCATGGATGGTATATGATATTTATATTTTCTTTCAAATTAATTATATGTAATATATGTTCATCAATTAATTTATTAATATATATCTGGAACATGTTTTTATTAACCACATAGAGCAGCTTTGACTGCTTACTAACCTAAAATGTTTGATTCTGCAAATGTAATTTAAAAAATATACACCAGTGTTACTGCTATTTGCCAGATTTTTTTTTTAATGATCTGAAAAATGAAAGTTTCCATCCTATGTTCTATCACATTATTCCCATGTATGTCAGCAACAGGGCTGAAATCTTTAGATCCCTTGTGCTGCTTACTGCCTTCGAAACTATGAAGCCAAATCTTCTCCTCCCTCTGCCATCAGGATCTGGGGGAAGGTAACATATTTTGCCAGAAGATTTCACAGATACTTGCTGACAGCATCATTCATAAACTCCTGCTGGATGGGCCTGACCCCCCTTGCTGTCCTGAACATGCCATGTGATGGCACTCAAGATGATCTGCTCCGTGGCCTTTCCCAGAATGTGGTCAGGCTGACAGGCCTGTACTTCCCTATATCCTCTTTCTGACCCTTCTTGTAGACCGTCCTCATGTTTGATGACTTCCAGTCACCTGGGACCTCCCCGGTTAGCCAGGGCTGCTGGTAAATGATGAAAAACAGCATAGAGAGCACTGCTGCCAGCTCTCTTAGTACCCTTGGGGGGATCCCAGCCAGCCCCACACACTTAGACTTGTGTGTGTCTAAGTGATGTAGCAGGTAGCTGACCATTTCCCCTTGGATTACGGGGTCTTCATTCTGCGGTCTTACTATTTCTTCCACCTTAGAGGCCTGGGTACCTGGAGAACAACTGGTCTTACTATTGAAGACTGAGAAAAAGAGGCTGGTTACCTTACTTTCCATGTGGAACATGGTTTAGTCTTACCTTCCTGGGCTTCAGTCTTCTCACCTCTCGAGGTTCATTGGTCTTTTCCCCAAAATCCCTCTTCTCACTGCTCTGTTTGTCCTCTTTCTCTCTCTAATTATAGAGCAAATTTTCACTTGCTGTTGGGGCTCTCCAACCCCAGGCCTTTGTCTGGCACAACAGCTCAGAGCTGCACTAATTTACCATGCTCAAGCCTCAGCAGAATTATTAAGAAATTTGGCAACATTAATAGAAAGGTATAAGCAACCTAGAGTATTTGAAGCCATATAACTTGTAGTCTGGTCTGGCAGGGTAGGTTTTAAATAAGGAATTTAAAAGTATACTCCTATGAAGAATACGCAATTTTCAGTATTTTGAAGGATGAGGAAATCAGTTCATTTCCCAGTTGCTTTGTTTACACATAATTATTTTGACTGGATTACAGAATAAAAAGGGATCATCAATGTCAGTGTAATTGATTTGTACAATTCAAGTTGTTATTTGTAATAAAAATATTAATAGCAATATTAAAGTTACTTAAACTGGCATTAGTTCTATATATTCTTTTTATAGGTTTAACATTAGAAGGTAAAGAAGCCCAAAGCCGTTTTCTTAAATAATATGTTTTTTAACCCATTTGTTTGATTCATGTGTATGTGTGTAGGGAAAGAAAGTATCTTAAATGTTTTTATAATAACTTTCATGCTCAACTCACAGTAAAAACTTTGTCAGTCTACTACATCTGTAATAATATGTGCCATAGAAAACACTAATTTGTCTTATTTTTCCTTTTCATATTTTTTAAAGTATGAGATTAAATGTTTTGAATGTTCCTGAATCTGCATTTTCCTTAGAAAATGTTTCAAAGGTGGTGAAAGATGTTGCTCACTACCAACCGAGATGAGACAATCTACCATTTTGATAGAAAAATCTTGGGCAAGGTAAGCATTTGATTACCTCAAAATCTCGTGTAAGGTTGTCTTTTCCAATTACATGTTTCACTACATGTCAGAGAATTTATATGTAGGTTTTGAAGTATTATTTGAGCTACCTTTGTTTATTCTCATTAGAATACAAAATTATATCTCACTTTCAGGAACTGGTCATGTTATTCATTAAAAAAAGAAATTTGCAGATAGTTATGCACACACATTGACACATAGATACTAGTGTCTACACTGCAATTTCATTTGTTTTGGGTAAAAGTAAAATAACATTAATCTTTTGAGGTTATTAGAAGTATAAATGAGTCAAGATACTGGATTTTTTTTTTAACAGCTACACTAAAGCTGTCTCTCCTCCTCCCTGTAGGTGGGTCATTGCATCACTTTTCATCCTTCCTCCTATTTTCTATTTTAGGTTCTGACAAAAGTGAAATATTGGTATAACACAGAGTTTGGTGCTTGTCTGCAGTTATAAGGCAATAATCATCATGAATGAGTAAAAGGATTTTGGAACTAAATAAGTTAGTGGGAAAGTACTACCCTGGGAGTATCAAGGAAGACCAGACATGACTTTTGTGGAGGTTAATTGTTTCGTCCATTCCCTGCCCAACATGAAGAGGAAGGGGAGGCTTTGTTATGCCCTCTGATTTATGACAAACATGTTGCTTTGCATCACATAATAGATTAGAAGATATTCCAGGCAAGGACTGAATGTTCCTTCATATTTCTTCCGCGACTTGTAAGAGAGAAAGCTCAGATATTACTGGACACTTTAGCATTACCAGAAGATGAGACAAAGATTAATTTTCATGCATTTGATGACCAAAAAAAAAGAAAGTTTATTTTGAAAGTGGGAAGACCTAACCAGAGCCCTAACCTAGCTGGAGAAGTGGAAGAAGGAGTTGTGAGTCTACACTACCTTGATGGTAGTGGTGTGGATGGAAGGTGGACCCTTTCCTACTGCACCAGTAGGCTGGAGATTTAGTAGGAGGATAGAACTAGATCTGGCAAGGCTACCACAAACAGATGAAGCCCAAAGATCTTGTCATTGGAAATGTTTTTAATTTTTCAAACTCCAATTTCTGTCCAGTGAAGGGAAAATACAACATAAGAAGGCTGAACCTAAAAGCCATAATAACTATTGTAGTGCTACTCATGGACACTGTGATCTGAGGGGACAATAGCAAATAAAACTATATATAAGTAGTAAATTTTGAAAGCAAATAATAAATAAAAAATGCACCCAATTTTATCTTTAAAGCTACAGAGTAAGGAATGTGAACTTATAGTCCACCTATTCTATAAATTCACTGGCATAAGTGCAGTTTCTTCATGTCCTGTCCCGGGTCATCTTTGCTTCAGTTTTGCCCAACTTCGGAGAATTACTGAGTAACCAAGTCCCACTCCCTGTTAGGGATTTTCCCTAGGCTAACAATGAGGAACAACACCATCAATTTCATTTGCACAAAGGACATTGTGAGTCATGGACAACTTCATCCTTGTATTTAAAACATCCCAAGACCACAAGTGCAGTTATGTAAACACGTAAAGAAGGACCTGCAGATATTTAGGGCTTCCCACATAAGTACAGGGTCCTGGCTATGGCATGTTTTGCTAACACTAGAGTAAGTGAGTTGCAGAAAATAATATTATTCTGCTATTCTGTCTTTCCATACTTGCTTCTATTCAAACATTTGGTAGAATGGGTCTAAATTGCGAATATAGGCAAGTAAATACTACACCTGCAAAATGTGTAAGTATATTACCTTGTGAAAGGATAAACTAAAGAGAAGCAGGGTTG
The DNA here is from genome assembly GCA_013397175.1 of Platysteira castanea. Lineage (NCBI taxonomy): Eukaryota > Metazoa > Chordata > Aves > Passeriformes > Platysteira > Platysteira castanea. Next base: position 1,948,360 of record VYXC01010949.1, read on the forward strand.
ATTATTTGCATTGGGTTACTGAAATACATTAGTTGCAAAGCTAAGAACAAACCCACTGTCTCTGGTCTACTAGCTTAATTCTTTAATTGGTAGGTAATCTGGGCTCACAAACTCAGGGAAAGTCAAATAATTCCCTTTTGCTTTCAAAGCTAAACCTCTCTGGGATTATCTCATTTGTGAGACCAGATCCAGAGAAAATAAGTTAGGAATGGAACAATTCATTTTATCTTTAGTTCCAGAAAGATTGAATAATTGAGCAAATCCATTTTCTTTCCTATTTTTCAGAAGCAAAAAAGGACATATAATCTCATTTAATTTAGCTCAGGTAGAAAATCAGCATTGTGAATGAAAAACTTTATATATCTTAGTACACAGTAGTCAGTCAGAAGGAGTTTCCTAGGATGCTGAAGATTAGCCATGGTGGTTTTGGTTTAGTCTTTATTGCTATGAGAGATTTTTTTCCCAGGATTTCTTGACTCATTCCTCTAAGCCTGTGTTGAAAGGGAGTTTCTTAATGCATTCTGAAGCAATCACATAATTTTTTCTTTTTTTTTCATTTGCTATTTAGTAATACAGTTAATTTTTTCAGAATATTTTAAACCACATGTTTTAACTGCATTGTGTATTTTTGAAAGAATTGATATCATTAGATTTATTATTCAAAGACAAACATGGAAACAATGGTTTAAAGAATTTGGAAGAGCAGGGAGTTCTAGCTAAGAGCCTTTTAATATTAAAAATCATTATACTACCAAAAATTAAACTAAAATTAATAAACTGGATTAAACCAACTGCAAATCTAGGTAGTGACATAAAGTCACTAACAGACGTACTTAAACCGGTGCTCTTTTCAGTAACAATGGATTCAGCAAAATTTCCCCCTGGCCATATACATGCATGTTAGAGCTCTTACAAAATAATTCTCAGAGGGGTGAAAAAGAAGAAATTTGCAATACCATTCTGCAGATACAGTCACAGGTGCTGTTTTCAGTCAATGATAGAGTATATTGCTGTGTAGATGGTCTTGAGGTTGACAGAAAATTCTTGGAAAAATAAGAGCTTAAAAGGGGCAAGAAGTCAAGGGTTTAAAACCAAACTTTTTTAAATTATTTTTTTTTCCTTTCCCAGCTGAGAGAAATTCTCAAACACTGACTGAGAAAACAAGATGAAAGAATTGAGTGGGTCCCTTCTGGAACCTGGACTTTTCAGATTTTGTCTGCCACTGTTTCCTGTTTTACTTCTCATGTCTCCTGAGTGGACTGCTTACAGAAAATCACCGGGAAGACATAGAAGCCAATTTTGTCCATCAGCGTATGGAAATCCTTTCTCATTTCAGCTTCACAAGTCAGAAAGTGATGATTGGAACATCAGGAAGAGGTGCAGCCTAGTGCAGCCACTTGACTGGTCTAAGACCTGTTACTAGTTTTTCTTTTGGCTAAATGGGAATCCTTCTGATTAATTGAAACGCAATGAGAACACGCAAGAAGTGGAAAGAAAACAAATGAAAAAGCATATTTATAGTATACATTTCTTTGCTATTTAGAAACAATGTGCAGACCAATATCTAGTCTGAGCTAAAAGCAGGCAGGGGCATAAAAGGTGCTGGAAAAAGACTCTGAAGTTAGTTGCAAAGTAAAGTTAAGGAAAAATGTGAGTTTGTTGAGGTAGAAAAGCTACTGAGAAATGATACAGAAGAAGTTGAAGTAGACTTTGTGGGTTTTATCTTGGTGTCCACAGGCAATGCCTGATCTCACACCTCTGTGTTGACCAATGTAATTTGATGAAGAGACAGAAACCAAATAATGCAGTAGACACAGAATAAGTATTACTGAGAGAAATTTAAAAATAGTGGATATGGATGGCATTCATCCAAGGCCACTGGAAGAGCTGTCTGCAGAGATTGCAATGTTAGAGTCTCTGAAAAAACCCTGTGGTTATCAGGGAAATCCCTTGCAACCAAAAATGGCTAACACTATGTCCATCTTTAGGAAAAATGAAAGGAGGACTTGGGGAATTTTAGGGCATATCAATCCCTGTAAAGACTGTAAAGCATGCCCCTTTGGAACCCATCCTCAAACACATGAAAGCAATCACAAATAACTAGTTTGCCTGTTGTCATGAGATGGCATGTTGAACAGGCAAGAGGAAAATAACAGATATCCAGTCTTCAGGATGGCTTTTGGCACTGTCCTCAAAAGGATTCTCTGTGAAAGCTGAGGAAGTATGGACTGAAATAACAGTTTGTTAAATGCATTGCAAATTGGTTCTACCACCACAGTAAAGGTGTAGTAGAATTGATGCTTTGAGTTCCAGTTGGTAATAAGCAAAGTACTCTGTGGTTTGGTACTGGGACTCATATTGTTCAACATTTCCATCAACAGCTTAGATGGTGACACAGAATATGTCCTCAGGTAAATCTGCAAATATTATTGATAATGAAGAGTGATTGATGTGAAGAGTTGGAAAACTTTAATTCAAAGTATTCTTGATGACTGGACGAACATAAACGTCATGAGGATTCTGAATCTGGGTCAGAACAACCTCACATACCCACACAGGCTGGGAAATGACAAGGTTATGATGGACTACAGGTGGAATGCAAACCAGTAGTCAAACTGGAAAGAAGGTAGGCCATGTTTTGAACTATACTGGGGAGGAGGGTGGAATGGGAGCAGACTCAATGAAGTTATTGTCATCCTGTAATGGCACTGGTGAGGCTGTATGAGGAAGACAAAGTCAGGTTTGGAGCCCTCCAGAATCTGAGGGATGCCAAGAAACAAGAGGTTACAGTGATGCATTTTGAAGAGCTGGACTTGTTTAGTCTGACAAAGAGGCTAAGGAATGACCTATTAGCAACCTAGCAACCTGCAACTACTAGAAAGGGAGATAAAAAGATGGAAAAAACATCTTATTTTTGGCAGACAGGTTGCACAACTCTGAAACAGGCTGCCCAGAGAACATGGGGAATCTTCACCCTTGAGCTTCCTAGGCAGGGTAGCACTAAGATATCTCTAACCTGACCTAGTGCTAGCTAGAAAAAGTAAACTTTTTGTGGGAAAGACCTCCAAATATCCCCTGAAAAAAGCATTTCTATGATCCTTGTCCTTGGAATCTGGAGTTCTGAACTCCATTGTCTTTTTCCTTTGAAAGAGCACACTGCTTCCCCATAGGAGTATAAGGCATGTCCTCTTGTCCTCAGTTTCAGAAAAAGTTTCCACAGAAGAGTTTATTTGGGTTAAAATAAAAGATTGAATTTATTTGTGTTCATGGCATCTGAAGAAATATACATGAAACACAGCAGAATATTTTGACACAATAGGTCTGAGCCTTTTAGTACCAAAAAGGCAAACCACTTATTTGTGTTCATAGATATCCATACAGAAGCTGTGCCATTCACTTCAAGTGTGATGAGAACTTATTAAGTTATTAAGTGATGTACTGGTTTATGGCTTTGGTTCTTCTTTAAAATGAAGTACTGAGTGCAAAACACTGGGAGGTTGTGTAGAGTGCTCACTGCTCACACGCAAGCAGCAACAACCAGTCAAACTATTAGGTATCTAAAAAACGAATCTGGAAGATTAGCCTTTTAATATCTTATTTACAAAATTATTCATGTAAACAGAGTATAATTTCCGTGTTCAGTTTCTTACCTTGGAATTTGTTCCTATCTCTCATTTGTACAGAACAGAGAATAAACACCTGGAATGCTACATTAAGAGAAAACATCAGCATAGATGTCTTAATGATGAGACAATATGTTACCTAAACACAGAGTAGAAACTCACTAATTTGTACTGTACCGGCAAAGATACTGCGTGTAATATATTTTTCTCTCTACTTCTATCGTACAGAATTCCAGATTGAACTGCAGTTTTTACAACATACAGAGTACTCCACATGTGTGCAGTTTGGATTTCACAGGACTGTAAATAATTTTAACTGTTTGCACTGGTTGTTGGTTTTAATCTTTTAGATGCACGAACTCTTAAATTTTTATCAGGTTTTCAAAAAACTTTGATACGGGATAATGCATCTTAAAAAATTGCATGCCTTTACTGTAAGTCTGAGAAGAATTTATATCCCTAAGGCTTTCCTCTAGGATATCTTCTGACATCAAAAAGGTAAAATTATAAATAGATTCTATTTCTTTCAGATGTCTATTGAATTTTTTTCTTCCAAACGCTGTAATTTAATTTTAAAGTTCACTTTGAAAATAAACAATAAATGAATGTGTTTTCAGAGAAAATGCTGTCTCTTTGCTCAAAATGGAAGCAGACATATGGTTTCTAAATTATTATCTTTTAATTGTCTACCTAATCACTAGGTTTGGTGAATTTCAAAATGGCATTTTTTCACCAATCAGAAAAATACATTGCTGGCAGAAATCTCTCCTTTTACACATGTACATGCATGCAACTTGTTCTCTTTTATTTTTCATATGTACCCATTTGCATCCACTTACAACGTTATACATTTGAAATGCTGTAAATGCAACAAACATTGCCTAGCGCTTGCTATTTTATTTAATAGCAAAACCAGTTTATTCCATCAATGGGCCTATGTTTGTAGAAGTAAATATATAATACTCATTAGAACGCTATTCTTTCTGCTCCTTGCTATCATTCACAGTCTATCGATATAAAGCAAGTTCTATCTGCCCTTCCACCCAGATGGTTGACGTTACATGTGATTGCATGAAAGCCCTGATATGAAATGCCTATGGCTTACTGGATTACCCTCTCCCCACATGTTTCAAATTAATAATAAAAAAGAAAGAAAAAAAGAACCAGTGCAATCTCGCTACAAAAGAACAAGAGTTTATTGTATAACAGGATTGCAGATGTGGAAAGGTGCTCATAATAAGGCTACACTATTTTTGTTTCATTGTGCATCTGGAATGCCAAGGGATCTTTAAAGCACTAGGAGCTCATACTAGATAGTCTTGGTTTTTTGATTAACTTAATATTCAGAGAAATTATTCATTTTTGTAAATTCTGTGCCATTCATCATCATATTGTCATTTATGTAATCACAAAATGATTTACAAAGTCAAGATTTTTTCTAATTTCTGAAACAATTTTAAGACATCAAAGACTTTCTGATACAAACATCAAAGAGCAGCCCAAATCAGAGATTTCTGGCTAAGACAGTTTAGTTCATTTAATATCCTCTGGTTTTCTAAGGATTAAATTACAGCACATAAAATTCTTGGAATCTGTCTTAGGAAGCTGTACTGTGTATTTATTATTTATTACAGCATGGCCTTTTTTTTTTTTTTCTGTGGGGCAAAGAACTTTGTGGTAAAGAAGATGCCATCTTTTCAATTTATCAAACCAGCAGCAAATTCTTATGAAATATTAGACGTACAATGATCTAATCCTACTGGGAATGGGGAGATGTGTTAACTGAGGAAATATTTGCACATAAGCTCGGGATAAAATGCAGTTCTTCTCTTTTAATCAGCCTGTTGCAGAGGGATGCTTATATGAATTTAATAAGAATGTTCTGGGGAAAAGCAAGACAAAACAAGAATAAAAATTACTTCTTTACAGGAGGAATAATTTACGTTCCTATAGCTATTGAAAACAGTAGGCCAGGTTTGTAGTATTGGCTAAGTAATTTGAAATGCTTTCCATTATTTCCACAATTTACAACAGGGTGACACTGGAGAAGCTGGTCATAAGGGTACCAGGCATTGCAAGTGCCTGGCATAGATGCAAGTCCTGGCCAGAGAATTTAGAAAGCACAAACATTGTAAATTCATCTAGTCAAGATGAATAACTAGAGACACATGAGAGTTTTTATCATGCACAATCAAGAATACAAGCAGATATAGTCACATTCACTATCCACCTGAGAAGGACAGGATGTTTTCAGTCACCTTCAAGTAAGTAAGCTAGATGGAAATGTGTGTGTGGTTTACCAAATATCAGGGAGGATCTTGCCAGAGGGAACAGCTACATGAGGTACAATCTCTACAGAAACTGTTGCTATAGACTGAACAATTAAACTTCTAAATGCTTATCCTTGAAAGGCATGCTAGCACTCTCTCAAAAGCAGACTACTGACTAGATGAACTGTGTTTCTGGGAATATGACCTCACACTACTGTGCAACAAGGTTTTGCCCAGCTGGATTTCTATTCTAATGCTCATAACAAACTGGGTTAGGTTCAAGACATTTCAGAAACTCAAGGAACAAAATGCATGGTTTCCAAATAAAAGCCCCATAGTTCTTTCATATTTACATTCTTACTCCCTGTGTTAGGAAGATAATAAGATTACATGTAGAAGAGTCACATCTTGAATGCAGAATTATTGTTCAAGATAAAACTCCAGGCAAAAAAAAAAATATTCTATAAACAGGAAGAAACACTCGACCTTTTACGAAGAATTTATCTTTCAGATATTTCAGTGCAAAATTCTAAAGGACATTGCTGTATATAGCCAACGAAGCTTAATTATATTCCCTTTGCTGATATCCATGGAAATTTGTTTTATGTAAGTACTTTGTAAAAAACCTCAACCGGTCTTGTGTGAGAATGTGAGAAGAAGACAACGGGGAACGTGTACCATGCTGATACAGCTCCACTGCCAGAATGAAAGACATCCTGCACATCCATTCCTATTTCTAGTCAATATTCTATGGTCACAGAGGCCGCTGATGAAGCTTTATGCCCAACCACTCAAAGCAGAGAGAAAGCAAACTGGTATGTGAGAGACAGACAACTGACTCCTCTTCTGTATGGTTAGTCCATCTGAGACAAATACAGTTAACATATTTAGACTGAGAATTTCTCTGGCTCTGGTTCCTTAACATATTTGCAAGGTGCTCATCATGATGCACTGCACAGAGTAGGTAATTTAAATTCAGGTATAAAAGAACTTCTGTCAATGGCTTGCATTTGTGTAGCTTAGCTTGAATCCAGGTTAGAAGAGTCCCTTGGGATAGGATGCGGGGGAGGAATGGGACAAAGACTCCCCTCAGTCTCCATCAGGATTGGATTAAAACCAGGAAAGATAACCAGGCCTCTAGACACTTTTGGGGCTGATCACAAGAAGCAGCCAAGGAGGAAGCCTAGGAAAAAAAGCTTAATTTCACCAGGGTTTTGAAGATGAATTCTAACTTAGGTAGGGGCTGGGATTTTCATTTCATTGCTACCATACAACTTAGAAAGAAGTTAGAGACTTTAGAAGTTAGACTAGAAGTCAGATATCTAATTTTGTTAAGAAAATTTTGGAGATAGGGTTACAATTTCCTAGAATTCGAATAAATTCTTGTCCCAGTGTTAATACAGGGAGTTTTACTGAGTGATTTCTTCTGTTCCACTATGCTTCTCTGTTTGCATGTACTTGGATGAGTTGTATATCTGCTGAAAGAGTTGTGGTTCTTTGAAAAAAAGGGTTATAATTGTGGTGGACTGAAATTTTGTAAAAGATTTGGTTGTATTCAGAAACGGCATACAGACTTTTAAAAAACCAACATTTTGATCACAGGGCTATTTTTCATTCCTCAGAATATTATCCAAGAACAGCAAGCTTTAACAGGCTTTATGTTTCCCGAGACAAAGGCCATTTTTAAAGTGTTTTGTTCAGTGCCTCCACGCGGTTAGGCTCAAATTCTGCCTTCAGGCACAGTTAAAATAAAAATGCTACATTAAAACCCATGTCATATTTGCCCCACTCCAGTGAATAGGAAAAGCATTATTTTAGCATTAACAGCCAACTCTCTCCACCACCCAGCAGCATTCCCAGACAAGGCATAGCACCTGTAGTGCTCTCTCTCTCCACACATACACACACTCTACTCTTACTCTGCAGCTATCCCTCCTTTCTTTAGGTTCCCTACAAGTGACACTTGCTTTCTTATACTCCCAGGATGTCCTAAGTAGCAGCAGCCTTCTTCACTCAGAAATACTTGACATCTCTATCCTTTCCCTTAGCCCTGGTTCTGTTCATCAGTGTAGTAGCACCCCTGTCCTTGCCCTGTCACTGCTTTTCCTGACAATATTAGTGACTGCATTCACTCCCTGTGGTCAAAGAGACACTGATTTCTGTATGCTTTTGTCCAAGCCACCATTTATGAACACTTGCCAACGTATTTTGCAAGATTTCTTTTTTTTTAGATTCTAATTTATTGTCCTAAACAGATGCAGTGACATTCCTTCTCAGTCTGATCAGCAGTCATTGACAAGCAGCTAGCTTTGCCAAATAATACTGATGTAACTAATAAAATGTTACATTTGGAGAAAGTAGATTCAAAAACTTCAGTTTGACATTTGTTGCCTTAAGAGTGGGTAGTGTTATGCTCATATGTTTATAATTTTAAATATTAGCAGTTCCAGTTATTTTTCAACAATTTGATGAATTCAGAAACAGCAGATGTTTTCATCTGCTGTATCCTTTCCTGTGAAATGCACAGGTAGTGAGTCTTCCAACACTGTGGTATTGTAGTTTTGCTGTTTCACTGAGTAAGAAGAGCAGCAATGACTTCCTTAGTGCTAGAGATGAATCGAATTCTGCATTTTATTTAAAGAGGCTTGGGTTCAATGAGAATTTGGAGTTGGGCAGAACTTAGCCACGTGATTTAGTTCTGGCTTCCTTTTTCCAACCCCAAATTAAATATTTTAATTTGTCTGATGAGTCAAAAATTGTTGCAAAATTTTGGTTTGGGTTAACTTAAATCCCCATATGGATTTTTTATGGGTCCCCAGTCATCAAGCTGAAGAGGAATAACTGTATTCATAAGAGACTACACAGAAAATTGTGTCGTCTCAAATAGGCAGTAATATCATGGGTAATGTAGTCCCTGAATTGTTCTCTCAGGAGATTTATTTCAAACCTCTATGAGAAGAGTATTGACATACGAATTGCTGGTATGCTTGTTTGGACCTTTTGTGATATCTTTGTGGAGGTTGAGAGTGAAAAATTTTTAGGAATACGTCCTGTGGCAAGACACGGTCTCCTATGTTCCTACACATAAACTGACCCCGAGAGGAGATCCATAGGGTGAACAGAGATTTTCAACATGACATCCCTCTAACACAATGGCAAGTCTGAAACCCTGAGGGCGTAAGGGGTAAGACTGCTCATTCTGTGGCAGTTTCCCCACACATGTTTCTTTTCCCATGCAGTTATTTAGTTCCATTTAAAAATGAAGACTTTGGTACTTTATTGTGAAGTCCATGTGAACTGGGTGCAATTTAATTGGGATTTAACTCACCTGTAAGAAGATCCTTTACAATATGAGGTGATTTCTGCCCTGTTGATTAGCTGACCTCACTGAATAAATGACTTATGCAGACGTTCAAAGGGTGTTCTTGCCTCTAAGAACAGCATCAATGGGCTGGTGAGTGACTGAGAGGCAGTGAGGTCCTGCATGGTATGCGTGTTCTCCGTTCCTAGTGACTTCTGTGAGCATTAACTGACACTTGAAAGATGAAGAGCAACTCATGGGCCCAAACCTAAATGTACTGGAAAAACTGATAAAAATTCAGCTGGTAAAAATTTGCATGTGCCAACTTCCAGCTGTTAAATAGTTGATCTGATATATTGAGTCCTCATGGCTCAGAACTGTTTAAACCTTGGTATAATAAAATCAGTGCTTCTTAAGGGCATGAACAGACTCCACATGTTTTGTTAAATTAGTCACTTAATGGTCAAATTATATTGTAAGGGAGTCCATTCTAGTTCATCTTTGTTGGAATGAACTCCTTAAGATATGGTCCTTTTGAAGACGTCTCAACTACTCCAGTACATGCCAGATGCTCACCATGGCTTTCCCTCCAAATGCTCTCATTCCAGGTAGGTTAGCAAACAAAAGTGATGGATATGCATGATGATAATGCTAAGTTTCATATTTCAGTAGTCAGGCTGATCACTCTTCATTCCTTGGAAGTCCTGGGAATTTAAACCTGACTCCCAAAAGATGTATGCCCTTGACTTTTGGACTTCCTTTAAGATCATGTATCATGTGAGTACAAAATTCGTTATATCATTGCCTGTAAAGTCTGTGCCAAATTGCAAAACTTTTAACTTACAGAAAGGATTAACCAATCCTTTCTGCTTCTATTATTTTCGTCTCAATGGCTCTGCAGGGATTGTTGTGGTCTCATTATTTGTGAGACATGATACAGTAGGGGACATGATAAAGAAAAGGTAAGGAGGCCCTTGATAATTGCCCTAGGCAATGCCATCTACATCTCAGACAATTCATATGGTAATTGTGTTTATGTGAGCTCACCCTGGAAATATAAATCTCATTTCTTACAGCAGAGGGGATTTTGAGGTGTCTTGGGTTAGCTTTTTCTGTTGCTTCAGTTATGACATTATACCCATACAAATAAGAACAGCGTGCTAGCAAAAGCGTTGCCTGAAAATGGAAGAAGAAAAACTATAACTAAGATGTAACCTTGTAGCCAGCTGGAGCATAAAAATAATGTTTATAATTCTAAGTCAAACAAATAATTTTCAATAGTGTACCACATAAAAGAAATTTATTGTTGTACATCAGCAGTTGCAGGATTTCACAAAATAAGCACAATGTTTCTTGTCAAGTGGCATCTATATGCTTTTTTCAGACTCATAAATACAAGCATGGAAATAGAAATGTATTCTTAACCTAGAAATGGGATTCAGTTGGAATCCTATCCATATCTCTTCATATAAAGTATTTGGAAAATTTGCACGGAACTTAAGACATTTGGAAACCTGACTAGGCTTTGAATAAATTCTTCCCTATTTTCTGTAAATAGTGGAAAGGATATTTCTCAGCACATCAGCTGCCTCTAATTACAGATTGCAATACAAAGAAACAAGATAATGATGGAGAATATCAGCCATAACACTTTCTGGTGAACCACTACTATCATTTTTTCTCCAAATTACGACTGACATCTTTCCTTTAGCCCTCCCACCCTTTACTTTTTATGTGTATTGGCATGATGGCCGTGCAAATATGTGGGGCACCATGTTTTCGTTGCTAAGCACTAGGAGAGAGTGAGCCATGGGAATATTCAGCTATAATTTGTACCGAATTCTTTGAGGCTTTCCTTCTGCAAACAGAAGCAGTGGAACTTTTAACTCATTCACTGGCATTATTGATGAAGCAGTGCTTGCCTTTAAGCACATGTGAAGGCCAGTGTCTCCTGAGTGATGGCTAAAAACCAGAGTAACTAGAAAGTTATTTATAAGGGTTTAAACACGGGAAATAATAGTCACCATTATGAGGACCAGTCACATGTCCGGTGTCTTCAGGAAGTACTGAAGCACTTCCTGAAAAGTAGAGCATGTACTTCCTGAAAAGTAAAGCATGTACTTTATGGCAAGTGAATTTGATCCTGAATCTTCAAAGTGCCATTATAAGTTAAAAGTATTCTAATTATATTTGATTGAAAAATTAACATGGAACCTACATTTATGAATGGTGTGATTTGACCAGAAATCCACAGGAATGCTGGAAGTGCCAAGTTCTTCTAGACAGCATGTTAACTGAAGACATATGAATTAAATATAATTCTGTCATCCCATACAAATTTCTGGTACCTTAAATTTTGCTTTAGTTTGAAAATGACATCTATTTCATTATCTGTCCTTCATTATTCTGCCTCACAAACGTTTCTTTCTTTCTTTCTTTTTCTTTCTTTCTTTCTTTCTTTCTTTCTTTCTTTCTTTCTTTCTTTCTTTCTTTCTTTCTTTCTTTCTTTCTTTCTTTCTTTCTTTCTTTCTTTCTTTCTTTCTTGTCAGCACTTACTCAACATTTAATTCTTTTTACTGAAGTGAAAACACTAAAGTAATTAACAAAAACATTTACAAATTGGAAGCACAGCTCAAGACCTGATGATTCAACTTCTCATTTTGACATTTCTGTTAGGTCTGCCTCCAGGCCCGGATGATAACTCAGCATCTATCAGTTCTTACATGGAAGCTTTTTTTTTTTTGCAGCACTCAAGGACAGCCACTGTTTCCTTTCTTCTTTTATTTGTTACTCCATTCTTTACCAGAAGAAAAAAAATGTATCAATGATGAATATAATTTAAGGTAGACTACACACTAGAGCAGATAGTTGGAGTAGTAATGTACTGATTGATAATGGTACATCTTTACATACAGTGTACTACATTTTTGACAAGCTGGATGGGTTAATAGCAGTTGCAACTCTCCGAAATAGATGACTGAAATATTTTGTGTAGAAATATTTTGTGTACTTTCAGAAATAAAAGAATAAACTACGCAGGGACATCTTTTTTTACCCTGTACAAATGTTTTTGTAAAAGTTAGAGTTAAAGAAACAATTTCCCAAATATTCAGCTATTGCTTCCCTATAACGTGTAATGTAAAAATTTCAGTCCATTCACTTCTGATCATTATTATTCTTTAGAAGAGACTAAGTGTGAACTTCCAAGTCTGAGGAAAAGGACAAAAGGTATTAAGGATGAAGTTTCATCTTTGCCTCTTTTACAGCTTACAACTCTTTTCTTCTTCCTGATAGGATGGAGAGGTCAACTGCCCAAAACTGGGCTATTCTAAGGGATAGATAAAATGTCAGTAGGCTAAATGGAAAGGGGCACCTAGATCCACCAAATACTTGCCTGAACAAGTGCATCTTCATGTTAACAAAGTTACAAAACATTGTCTCCAAAGAAAGAGGAGAAATAGTTTGAGACTTACTTTTCACAGGTTAAATTATAGATTGTTAGTAAAATCCACAAATTTTTAATTGTTTTTTTCCCCTCAGTATATATATTTTTTTTTTCTGGAGATGACAAGCTTGTTATTGTTTTCCATTTCAGCCTCTCAAAAATTTGAGAACATCATAATGTATTTTGGGGTGTTTTTCATTTGCCTCTGTAGACTGGACTCTTCCCAACTAAATGGTGTATGGCATTCAAGATTTTTTTTCTACAACCACAAATGACCAGAATGAAATTCTCACTTTTTCATGTATTGTCAAGCATAGGGTCTTTAAGAAAACTAGAGACTTGTTTGAGACTCAAGAGACAACCTCAGTATTTAGCTGATTTTACCAGGAAATCTGGGTTATGCCTTCTTGGTGAAGACAATCTTAAAGAATTGGTATGCTGGATACATTGGCATAAAGTCTGAGTAGCGAATGTGCCCCATGGTGATTAGCACTGTAGAGAACACAAAATAAATAGATGTCCACTGAAATATGTACTAGATCATCTCCTTTTGACTGGAATGCACAGCACTGGAGTGCACGCTATGGGAATCAGGCACTCTCTGCTCTATGGATAGTAGCTATCCTTTCAGCATCTCTGTGACAGCTGTGTGCTGTCTGATGGCTCTGCCTGCCTCTAAGATATCCTGTACTTGCACTTCACAGATAGCAAAAGGCCTGTGGGGAGAACCTATCTGCTCTGAGAGGGGAAGATGTCATAGTGTAAGATATTTTTTACCATTTTCATGAGCTGCTGAGACCAGGTGGGGTGGTGCTNTAAAAGAACTGTTATTCCTATACCCCATATCTTTGCCTGAAAGCCCCTTAATTTCAAAATTATAAAATTTGGAGGGAGGGGAGTTGCATTTTTCCATTCCAAGGGAGGCTGCTGCCTTCCTTAAGCAGACACCTGTCTTTCAAACCGGGACAGAAGAATACACACGTGTATCCCCCCATTAAGCCATGGGATTCCTGTAATTTCCAGAACTGACGTTTACAAACTACCTGTTTTTCAGTATTTCAGCATTGGTCTTTTGTAATATCAAGTTTTGGCCTGAAAACCAACGGACTCAATAGCGTCTTTTGCTATGCGAATGCTGTTCTTCTCCTCTTGGCTCTTCTCTTCTGGTGTATTTATGTTAGGTCTTGTCTCCATAACATCTTTCAGGAAAGCTAGCTGAAGTTCATATTTCATTCAATTAGATTGTTTAATTTGAATTAAATACCAGTGTAGACATAGTGTAGCTTATGTCATTTCTCACCTACATTAACTTTCCTGAGTGGCCCTATTTTTTTCTCTCTTTGTAAATGGTTTGTTAAGGCTTATCACACCTGTATCATTCTTCAGTTCTTATACCTACACATTCAAAATGCTCTACAATGCATTTGTTTGCAATTTTTCTTTCCCTTCCTTCTTTATTTTTGTCTCTTTTATTACTTTTTCTAGTAGTTCTGGCACCCTTTGTCAGCATGCCTTTCAGGAAGGGGTACATTTTCCCCCTTCCTGGCAATTCACATGGAGATCTCTCATTCTGGACTTCGCCCAGGACTCTTTGTGTGATTGAATGCCCCAGGAAAGATCTTCCAATTTACATGTACCTAATCAACTTTCTGCTACCCAGTGTTTCCTGCTCATTGCATCAGTTGGACTTTTATTGCCTTTTCTGTAAAAGCTTTTTCTTGGACATTCTGCTGTACGTAAGTATAGTGTTTTTCTCCATATCAGGTTCTATCTGTTTGACTTTAACAGGACCATATTCTCCACTGGTATAAAGTAATTGATTACACTCAAATTCCTTTGTATCAAGAAAATTTTTAACCCTTTTCTACTTCTCTTGAGGAAGGATGTTTTACTGTGTTAAACAAGCCTTTCTGCTTTCTCTGTTATTTTAAGCTGTGTTCAAACCTTTTTTAGCTTTCTATTTTTGAGACACAAGGCTAAAAGCTTTGGGCTGTAGGTCATGATTATTGAAGAAATACAAGCTTACCCCTTAGCTCAGTAGACTGAGATAGTGAAGTGGGCACTGTGTAACAAAGTAACTTGGTAGCTAACAAAAATACTTAGATACTTGATAATGAATTTTTATTCACTACATGGAATACTGAGTTGGAAAGGACCCACATGGATTATTGAGCCCCTTTTGGCTGCCAGGGCACAGCTGTTTCAGGGTTTTGAGATGCTCCTACAAACCTCAGTAAGGCCAAAAGAGCTATGTGCTTTTTGCTTCCCTATAAAATGCACAACTTTATAAAGTCTAATGTTTGATGGTTGGCAGGTAGTAATGAGTAATGCACTCACATTAAAGAAGTTTTCCTTGTTCTAAATCAAAGCATTTCAGATTGTAACCCTCATTTTCCCCAAGCTGGTAAGTACAGTAAGTTATGGATATATTACCCACACTACTATGTGGTAAATTTGAGAAAACTTCTAGTTAAAAAATTCGGGAGGGGAACTGAATTTGGGGTGCCCCCAACGTGCTTACTGGCTGTCACTTTGTGATGTCCCTTGGTCTCAAGTGACCAGGTACCACATAAGGAGTGAGAATCTGTTTGGTGGTTGCAGACATAACAGTAATGGTCTGACTGCTAAGAATAAACCTGGATTTGATGTTTGCTTACTGTGGCATCTTTTTGAAGCAACTTGCCTGAAATTGTGCTGAAGAGTATGGGCAGAGGTGAAGTTACAGGGTGCAAGTGTCACCTATGGGACACCTGTTAGCCATTCCCAGGGAAAAGCCCAACTAGCACAGTCCTGTATTTTCTACAGACTATTATGCTTAACCTTATTGGACTAATAATCATGTAGTTTTTCACCTTGCTATGTGTTTGATACATCATTTTTTTTAATGGTAGCTAGACAAAGGCATGAAACTTGCACATTTAAAAGACTTCACGTTTAGTGTCATGTTAATTAGATTCAGTACTCATTGAAATCAGTTACATCTGGGGGAATCTGGTCCAGTAAAATTTGCATTTATTCCTTTATCTTTATTATACATCTATTGACAAACTTAGTGAATAATTCTGGAAGGTGAGAAAATGAAAAAAAAAAAGGACTGCAAGTTATATAGGAAACTCATAAATCTATTGAATATGGACCTGGAGAAAGTTACCACTTTCTACTTCATAGAAAGGAATCCTGGAGTGGCTTGGGTTGGAAAAGACCACCTTATTCCATCTGCCCTGCCGTGGGCAGGGCCTCATCCGTCCTGGTCTTGTTACTTCATTAAGCCAACTTGTCTTTCTCTGCCTTGCACATATTTTCTCTTTTTTCCTCTAATCTATCTATTTGCTTTATTTATATTACTTTATTGAAGAGAACGCATAAAGGAGTATGCTGAGCCCCAAATGCTACAAATATGAAATATTCAGAATGGAGTCTAAGCCAGAAGAGGTCAAGAAATCCCAAGATATGATTTCTGCAATCTTAGTCCCCTTCCTTGATCTCCTCTCAACAGCGTTCTTGCATCTTTCTTCCCAAAGCACCCTTATCTCTGCTCCCTCGTGAAAATGAATTAAGATAGGACTTTCTGATAGGGAAATTCCTGGATGTCAATTTACCTGTACAATCTGATAACTCACCAAAATCAGTGTAGGAAACATGTCTGTGCTCCTGGTCTAATTAACTGATACCTGTAAGATAAATATTACCTATTACTCAGTGATAAATGGTCATGTAATCAAAGACTCTATCGTAATTCACAGACACTAGGGATAAAGATAAGGGTGCAATGCAATGTAGATCAGAGAGATATAGGGTTAGTCTTTTTACATCCCAGACCTATTCCAGCAGTTCATTTTCATGATCTAAACATACCAGTGAAAAAAAAAAGGTTCGCACAAGGAAGGTGCTGTACAGCCATCAGAGAAACTAAAAATGTGTAAGAACCCATTTTGGGTCTGAGGATCTAATCTGGGAGTTTGGCTAAGAGTAGTTAGTGCTGAGTTTTCCAAACAGCAAGACACATGTTAAGAAATAGGTGATGCTTTTATTTTGTGTTTGGTGATGAGAAGAATTCAGTCCAGTGCAAGTCTTGAGCAATATGGTTGCTTTACCCAGCTCCATATTATTCCAGTGTTTGGCTCTTCCGTTTCCTCTGAATTATTTGGATAAATTTTTCTGATATTTGACTTGTGTTTTACCTAAAATAATTAGACAAAAACCCCACAGAGAGGCGTGGTGGGGATGAATGAGTGTATATAATCTTGAAAATCAAGATTATCTGGTGAATAATAATGAGACAAAGCTTCAGTCATCAGATATCTATTTATAGACATGTGCATCAAGTATAAATCAGGTTCTGCTGGAATTGAAATCAGAATAGTTTAGTTTAGTTTAGTTTAGATTTTTTCTTTCAGCTCCAGTTGAAATAAGATCATATGCTTCATGTCCAAAATAAGAATGTCCAGGACTGTGTAAAAATAAGATATATTATTTCATATAGTGTGATTTCTTTATGCCCTCCCCCAGGCTAAAATATGGTACGTTACAAAAGAAATGCTCTAACAGTTTTGGCAAGCAAGCCATGGCAGTGACGTGACTTGCAGAGCAGTTGGCAGCGCTGTGGGCTTCAGAGGTAGTTCAGCTCAGTGCAAGATGTTTATTACAGACTGCAAACAGTGATCTGATCCAGCTCCGTTAGAAGCTGATATCAGTGCTGGCTTCACCTCTTTATTTGCTGACATGTGTTTGTAAACATTCAAAGTTTTGAACAGCAGGGAAAGTAAATTCTCTTCAACTTTGCTGATCCTACATTTTTTACTACTATCTTTAGGCAATGAGACATTTCTTACCATTAAATTATTAACTTAAAATGGTCCCTCCTTGACATTATTCTGATGTTGTGCAAAGCAAACCTAAATTTACTGTACTGATGTTGTGTAGGAGATCCTGGTTTCATACTGTAAATATATTTGCTTTGGTTCTTCCTTCCTCTTCTACCTGCCCCAGACAACTGAATAAATATATATTTAGTAGGCCGAGTTGCTAAAGCAACTCCTTACTCTTCCTTCTGTAAACGAAAATTTGAGATCTAGTCCATTGTCCTGTGAAATCACTGTCCAGTGCTGTCTCTTACGGTAGATGAAAATGAAGAAGACCAATTATATGGTCCCACTGACAATTGTGGCTCAGGGATACATATTTATTGAAAAGAGCTCTTCTAATATTCATGGAATCATGGAACAGTTTGGGTTGGAAGGGACCTTTAAAGGTCATCTAGTCCAAATTCCCTGCAAGGAGCAGGGACACCTTCAATTGCATTGGGTTTCTCAGAGTCCTATCCAACCTGACCTTGAAGGTTTCCAGGGTGCAGAGTTTTCATAACAAGCCACTTTGCATTTATTCACTGCTCCACAGTTACCAGCATTATAATAAAGAGGAATTTGGATTGTTGGAGTTGCCTTTGATTAAGATAAATCAAAAGCAAAGCCAAAGACAGGCTCTGACTGGAATATAAATAAATAAATAAATAAAATACTCTAACAAGCATGAGGTAGTAGATTAAATTTAGAATTACTTGCTGCCTGCAGCTGTCTGTCTTGCTCCTTCTAGACAGATGTTGCTGCTTTTAAGACAAGAATGTGAATCAGATCTTGGATCCCTGCAATTGCCAGCTCAGTCTGCCTTCAATTGCAGTTTATATACTGGCTTAGAAATTTACAATGATTCAAAAGCAGAATTACAAGAAGAGTAGATTTTCTTTGTTCATGGACAGCAATATTTGTCCGGCAGGTACAGGGAACAGCTTTAGTTGCATGACTGTTCTGTGCATCGCACACTGAGGGGTTGATCCTGCTATGACTAAGGTAAATTATACAGATCTAATGCAAATAGAATTTGCAGTGCTTCTTCAATTTCACAGTGACTCTACAGCTTTGAGGACTGTAGGTTGTATGCTCAGGAGAGAAGCATAGGCCCAATTCTAACGAGGGTGGAATAATGTCATAGATAGATAATACAATTTTCGCCATTTTTTTGCTTCAAGCAACCCTCATAAGAATAGTCTATTATAACAGTTACAGATTATCTAATACAGTAATATATGTCATTTCCCTATATTAAACTCTGAGACTAGGTAAATAATGAGCAGTGTTTTATGTTTCTAGGAAACTCATTTTCCATGGTACTATGCTCTGATATCAACACTCACTATGTGTCCAAGTCTTGTCTTCACAGCTGAGTAATACTTTGTCAGGCTTAAGTTATAGCAAGGTTGCCAAAAGGCAAATAGCAATCAGTAACACTTCTGCATTCAAATGCAAAGTATAAAAACAATCTTTATCCAAGAAATACAGAATATGATGTTTTGGTTGCTGTGATTTTCATGTATAGTAACAGAAGCAACAAAAAGATGTCATTGTGCTCTATGGAAAGATACCAGTATTTGTAGTTCCTTCCAGTCATATGGCACTGTAATGGGAAGGATCACAGAAGCCATTTCAAAGCCAAGTCCTATCAGCTCTGGGACTACAAGTTGTTTCATCTTTTTCTACCTCATTTCTTGGCATGGCTCAAAAGATATAATTCTTGGCTCAGAGATGCAGCTTTCACTCTGCTTAAGAATTCTTGAAAGAAAAAGGGGCCAAGATTTTCTAAAAGAACTGTAGATTTTCCATGCCTTAGCATCTGGGGGCTCAACTTAACTAGTTGAAATTCAAATGCTCTATAAGTTGTGTGCTGAACTTTCAAATGAAGTCTCCCTATAATCACCGTCTGCTTTGAAAAGCCAAACAGTTCTTCTCCAGATAAATTATGAAAAATTAATTTTAGCTGTTGTTGATCTGATACACCCAGATGAATTTATATTTTGAGGACAAGCAAGGTACAGCAGCTGACTTACTGCGGCTGCCTTACTGCCTGCTGGAGTATTAAAGTACCTAAACGTCACCTATATTCTGGTCAGTAATGTGGCTTTAAGTTATTAATTAGTAATTTACAAAACCATTTATCTGTCTTGGTGGTAGTTGCTACTTCAGCTTCCCTTATTTTTCTAACAGAAAAGGAAACAATGCTGCGTTCCAGGCGTTTCTATGGTGAGGCAAGAGACTGCAGCTGTAGACCTGAAGCAAAAGGGTGAGGTAATTTTAGGCCCCAGAGACTTGGTAAATATTAACTGTAAAAAAGAAAGTTAAAATAAAGTAACCAAAAATATAGTCCATTATATTGATGAGTCATTTTTACAATGGCCAAAAGAATGTTATCTTGAGATTAGCTGTGTCTTGTAAATATTTTTACGAGTTTTCATGTATTTATACAACAGCAGTCATTTCAACCCGTTGCCCCCCTCCCCACCCTTGAATCCCCTCAGGATTTAAATATTTGGTTTCAAGTTCAAATTGGCTTAGCTCTGACCTCTCTACACTGAAGTTTCTGTCCAGAGCCAAAGAGTTAAGGCTAGGACTAACAGTGAAGGCACAGCCTGCACAAGAGAGAGCTGATCTAATCCAGCCTTGGAAGGCCCAGCACGCTGACAGCTTCTGGGCATTGGGGAGGACAGCAGTCAGTGCCCCTTTGCTGGGGGCAGCCTCCCCCTGCCAGTTCATCCCTAATCTGAATGACAGTGGCCAAGAGGAGAGAGGAGGCTCTGTTGCCCCTTCTCTTGATCCAGCCTTGCACTGTTGAGGTGTAAGTGTACTCATTCCCTGTGAGTATGGCACTGTATGTTACCTCTCGCAGCAGAGTGTGATCCAGCCCATTCCCACATCGAAACCCTTCCTAAACATTCAAGGAATTAATAATTTACCATCAGGCTGAGACTATTTCAGTGAGGCAGCTAACACCTAACTTAGCTTAAGATTCAGTTGAAAGGCTTTGGTATTACACAGTAGAGACTGTTGCTGGTAACTTTAGGCAATTTCCATACTGGAATCAAGAAGCCAGAGCTAAGCATTACATTTCTCACATATTGCCTGAGAAAAAACAGTTTTTTCTGAGTGGTAACAGGAAAAATGCTGCTGGTTTGTGAAAAAATTGTTGCACAAAATACATAATATTGACAGAAGGTACCAGAGCCTAAGATTCTGCCTACCAGAAAAGAACCTTAAACATTAAACTACTCAGTCACACTGCTTGTAGGTGATGCTGTGAATCCTGAATTCCATATGAGTATATTCCATACTCTTCTGTATGAAGAGTGGCTGAACAACTTTCAGGAGCCTGGTAGCTAATTGCAAAACATGTATTTGAATGTATTTGGGCTTACACCCACATAAAGTGGAATATGAACGGACATATCAGTTTTAAATATAAATTCTTTAAAACAACATACTTCACAAAGAGAGGGATTCTTAATCCTAACATTTCTCTCCTTCTGAAAAATTTTTCATAACCAGGCCTAATGATACTCTTGCTTGTGTTTTCACCCTACTCCTCAGTTCATAGGTTGTCTTCAAGGGTCAAGGAGTGTGCAGCCTTGGAGAAATGTGTGGACAGGCTGTCCTTATCTCAAGTGATGTTACCTATGCAGAGAAGTTCTTCATTTATGCAGAGAACCTCTTCTTCAGAGAACAGTAGCAAAATTATCCATATTTTCTGACAAAAATCTACCCTTTGACTTTATTATTGACCATTATTTGGCCATTTAATTATTTAAGCCTATGTGCAGTGCTCAAACTTTTCTAAAGAGTCTCTGAGGGGTGATGCTTAGAATCATAAGTCCAAAGAATGAAAAGTTAATAAGTTTATTTATGGAAAATAACCAAAGGAAAGATTCTAGAAAATGCGATGTTGGAGGGCAATATTCAGGGTTAAAAAACAGAGTACTTTAAAAAGTCTTGGCCAAAAAAATATGATGACAGAAAATACTGAGGAGTATGTGAAGAAGAATGAATTATATATGGAAATTGATATAAATATTTGGAGCGTCCAAGGTGAAGAAAAAAATATAATTAATCCAGTGTAAAAGACGATATATTAGATGATTATCTCAGAATACCTATTTTTTATGCACTGATGACTTAGCTAAAAATTTGCCTCCATTAATCTGCAAATTGAATTTAAATATAAAGGGAGATTTTTTTTTTTGCATTTCTTTGAGGCATATGCAGAGAAATCTGACCAGAAATGTTTATAAGAACCCAAAAACTATCATATATTCACCCACCATACCTACTTTTATTCCATTGATGAAGTATGGCCCACAAGAAAAATTAGATTCATCTTGCTTCATTTCTACCCTCAAAAAACTACAAAAGAATCTGCAAACAAGTTTTGCAAAAATTTTAAGTTGTGAAATCGGCTCATAGTACAGTATAAATATCTTACAAGAATAAATGTATTAAAATAGAGTTCATCAAAATTAGAATTCATATAGAAATACAGGATTTCTCAGTAGGAAATACAGACTTTGTGCAAAGTACTATTCAGGAATTCAGTACTATTTTGGAATGTTCTTTCTTGCCTCTTTAGGCAAATATATTACTGTCCTCAAGCACAGCTGAAGGGGCATTAGGTGGGTAATATAAATCACTTGAAAAACAGGAAATGGGTAAACTCAAGTCTGAATTATGTCTTCTCATACACACTAAGGTTTAGTTTCATGTCCTCTAATTTCAGTCTTATAGAAGTTAACTGTCTGGTTGAAGGTAGTGGTCAAATCCTCCACAGTCATTACCAGAGAAAGATAGCTATTTCCAGAAGACTTTCTTCTCTGATATTAAATGCCTGTTTTATACTCTTGGATTTTCTTGTCTTTTTTTTTTTTTTTTTTTTTTTTTTTTTTTTTTTTTTTTTTTTTTTTTTTTTTTTTTTTTTTTGACATGGGAGACTAGACAATTAATTTTGGTTTAGACTAGAAAGCCTAAACAAAGTGTGGTGAGACTGAGTCAATTAAGAGAGTAAAAAATACAGAAGTATAATCCAAGTCATTCAAATAATGGAGGTATATTGACTCAGTTTTCATGGTTATGTTCTTAGCTGTCTAAATATAAGCTTGAAGATGGGTTATGTGCTCCTAAAACACTACAGCAGTACTTTAGAGAACTTTATTGTCATGGGTTAAATGGTCTTGATGAGATACCATTATGATGGTATACCATCCTAATAGGTAGATACCTGCACTTTCATTGTGTCTTCTGATCCAGAAACGTAGTAAAGTCACAGCAGCAAAAATAATTGCATTTTATATCAGTCTTTAGCTTAAATTGATTAATCAATTAGTAGTATGGACAATATTACCAAAGAACATGATGAGTTTATGCCCAGTAAAGTCACTGTCAAGACTCGGTCACTGATTTCAGTGGGAGTTAATTGCACAGCTGTAGTAGTTTGTAACTTGGAGTCTTATAGCAAACCAACCAACCCCTCTTGTCTCGTCTGCTTGTCTAAGACTTTCAATTTCAGATATCGTGGCATTTCTTCCTCCCGCTGTTCCATAGTGACACAGACACCAAGTTGATAAAATGACCAGAGCTGAGCACAGGAAGTTGATCCCCAATTTCCTGTGCTCAGCTCTGAGAAAAGGATGATGAAAACCCTTCTACCCCTCTGTCTTTGAAGTCAGGAAAGCAAAGTGATGGCAAATAAATACAGCAAAGAAATTCAGCCAATGAATTTATCAATAAAATTACACTGATAGTGGGTGGGGACAGGGTATGAACATGCCATTTGATTAATTGTGCATTTGATCTTTAATATGAATTGTAGCTTGAAAATTGAATTGTGACAAAGTCAAAAAAAATGTCATCACCTATCTACAATTGTTCATTCGACAATTTGTGATGATCAGAGTATTACTTTCCTCAGCACAGAAAATTTGTTTGCTTTATTTGTAGAGACAGACAGCAGGTCTATTCATATTTCAAATATTCCTCTCTCTACAGAAGAGACTTTTGTCACTGTCTTAGGGTAAGCAGTCAGGTCGGATGTGAAATAATAACAAGGAGCTTTACAAGTAAGTAGTCTTTTGACTTGATGACAGAAGATATGAACTTTAGTTTTCTTCCAGCTGCCACAACGGACCCTGAAAGAAGAGCCTTCAGGCTTCTGCACTCTGCTGATTCAAAACCATCATGTCTCTGTACTGATGCAGATTGAACTATTGTATTTTGCACTGTCCCTCTTTGCTGTCCTTACTACCAGCAAATATAAAGGATTTTTAACCTTTCCTCAGGAAGATAACAGAACAGAAACAAACCCATGAAGAGATAGGATCACTTTCAGCAACAGAACACTTGAAATATGTCCTGTGCCAAGGCAGTATTTCTGCAGGGCTTTCACTAATGACTGGCCTGAAACTCTCCTGTGTAACAAAGATTTCAACACATAAAGGTATCTCAGTGCAACATTAAACATAGTTTTGGTGGAAAGCGGAGCACTATGGGGTATATGAGTGAATGAGAGAGAAAATCCAAAGAAAACGTGTCTGCTAAACTAGTGCAGTCATTGCTGTATAAAAATGTACACACATTTAGGCAGGACTAAAGCTTATCGTAAATCTACTAATAAAGGCTTGACTGAAGATTTGCAAACATGAACTGAAAAGCAACCCTGAACCTACAGAAAACTGCATCACCAGTGAAATCTGTCAAAGAAAACATTCTATGAACAATGAAGCCCACATATACCTGCGAATCTTCTGGGAATTTATGAGACAGTAAATCAGTTCTCTGTGAATTTTTTTTTCCAGCAATAGCAGAGTTGCATTAAAACTATGTGGTTTACTGCTCAGATTAATTATTTGCCTTTGAGGATGTGGGTTGGATTGGAAAGCAGATGAATGCCAGTCAATCTGTGTAAGATTTTTAATTGTCATATATATCCTAGTCACTTGTAAAACAAAATGGCAAAACTAAACAAGCATTTGCTGAAAAACATGATTAAAAGTCTCTTCCACTGCCTTGTAAGTATTTAATTTTATTAATTCTACCATAACTTTTTCATTGAAACAATTAGCATGCAATAAAAACCTTATTAATTAAAAAAAATGAACAGGATACTTCAGAAAATCACTGGTGCAATGATGCAGATGCTGAACATAACTTGATGCAGAGGTGTTAAAAATGGGTTGTGGTGATCAATCAGAGATCACAGACATTTCAAATAATGCTGCAGTGGAAACATTAAGGGAGCAGTATGTAAGAGTATGGAGCCATTATTGTCATGACTGTAGTCCCATAACCTGTTGTTCCTGAGCCAGTTTTGTCAATGTGGGACTAAAATGAACTAGAAAGGATAAAAGAATCACTAATTCAATGTGAAGAGTGGATGTCTGTGTAGTCAAAACTGCCATGGCTGTAACAATGTAGATATTAAAATGAGTATGTCCTGGATGTAACCCTTTATACTCTTTATCCTCTATTATAGCCCCTGCTTTAAAATATCTATACTCTCCAATGCAATGACTCTTTTATGCTGTTAAGTAAACCCAAGGAACTGCTTTCAAATAAAAAAATCTTAATAAAATAGAACCGTTATTAAAGAATTTGTCAACTTTTCCACAGATGTTGAGAAGCCCTTGCTAATAAGCTTTTTATATATTTCCCATGTGTTAACCTTCTTGCCCCCTTTTCTGTGTATGTAATGAGTGAGTGTCTGTGCGCATGTCCACGCGAGTGTGGCACACTGAATGCAGTTATATTTTCCATTTAGATTCCTCTTGCCCTTTTGGTAGCGAGGCTGGGAAATATTATATTACACAGAAAGTTTTACTCCCAATAAAAGTAACTCTTTCTGTGACTGCCTTCTGTGCACATTCTGGACCACCGTGTGTTTTAACGAATTTCCACTCTTTCTTGTAATGGAACACTGTGTGGCAGCGTGTAATGGGACTAAGGCTGAGAAAGTCCCTGTTTCCTTCCCGGGCCTACACAGGGCTGCATTATGTTATGTCGTGCTTCTGATAATGTCCTAGTCAGAAGAATGGCACATGTTACAGAAACTGCTCTGCCATCTGCTTTGGCCAGGTGTGTTCACTGGAACTCAGTTACATCACTTTACAACTGCCTCACTGTTTCCTTTTTTCCGCATATATTCTTTCCCATCTGTCCCTTAAAATAGTCACACGCTTTCTCCTGATTAATAGGTGGCATTCATAGCGTATATATTCTCACTGGTCTTTATTTTAAGTTTCCATGAAACATGTCCTATTCCTCTTCTTTCTTTCAAGAATCCAGCAAACTTCCAATACTGCACATTCAATTCTTCTTGCCTTCATTGATATTCAAGGGATACAGTGAATAAAAAATAATGTGGAAGAGAAGAAATAAGTGACAGGAGCAGAGTAGCTGGGTGGGTTCCAGTTCTTAAACAATAACTCCTAGCAGCACTACTTACATCAGTGTAATATTTGTGTGGGATTCCTCAGGAAATGCATCCAAAAATAAGTATATTTTACTAGCAGAAACTTCAGTTAGTCAAATGGATAACCCTCTCTTTCGTAAAGGCTACCTGCAAGACCGTCTTTAATTACAGTAGCTCATTAACAATAAAAGCTGGAATTTGCCTTTCAAAAGGACAGAAAGTCAAGTGATGGCTTGGAAAGTTGATATAACCATGCCACATGTCATGAGCTACAATAAGATCTAAGCAGAGCTGGGTGCTTTTGTTCCTGCTGGAAAAAAATGATACCCGTTATGAAAAAAAGTCATTACAATTGGCAAACAGTTCCTTGTTCCACCCAGGAGATGCTTAAATTAGGAATTTCACACTTCTTGGACTGTTGTCCAGAAATTTGATGACTGCTAAGGCTACTTAATTAAAAAATAATAAGAAAACACCACGAATTTTATGTCAGGAAATAAATTTGGAGGCCCACTGTACAACAAGGAAATAACTTGAAGTGTTACAATCCAGAAGTTCATGAATGAAAGCTGTAAGATTACACCAGGAATAGCTAAAAATAAAACAGATACATTTCTGACTGCTATAAAAACCCCAGTACTTACTAGTGGCTACCACACCAACTTTTAAGTTACCTGGCCTGTATTCATGTGTTGTGTATTTAAGCATTGCTCTTCCAGGTTGCCTTAATGCTCTGGCACTGCAGTTTTTGATATTAAAAGATGATATGAAAAAGANATTGCCTTAATGCTCTGGCATTTTTTGATACTGCAAAACTGTAGTTTTTGATGTTAAAAGATGATATGAAAAAGAAAATTGCTAAACCCACACATTTTCAGATATAAGAAAGGGAGAACAGAGACAGGTATGTATTTATATAAAGTATGCATATTCCCTGGGCATGGATTTCTTGTACACAGATGTACATACAAGTAATGAAAAGAGCAAGACATTACCAATGAGAAAGGAGTATAACAACTAGATATCCTAATACATGGAAGATAAGTACTGTTAATCTAAGCACTAGGGTTTGGAATGCTGTGTGAGTGTGGAATGGATTCGTGGGTAACAAAATCAGGACTGAATCACTCTCAGCAAGTACAACAAGATCCTTAAACTATAACACATTGTCAAATACTCTCTGGCCATCACTTACACTAGAGAAAAAATATTTTGCAAATATATAAACGTCTCTAAAAATATACTTTGGGCTATTTTTCTACTGAAATGTGTCTTAATTCCTGTAAGTCGTTATAAAGAATTCATATGATGTCATAAAAATTCATATGTCTTCATTAGGTTTTAAAATGCATTTTTTTCATTCCAGAGCTGAACTGCATGCTATGGGGAATGAGAGTTTTCCTCTCAAACCGATTTAAAGGTCTTACTTCTGTTCTTACAAGGCAAAATAAAAAACCCTTTGCACTTCAAATACATGTAATTCTCTAGATATTGAACTTAATTTTGCATTAATTAAGTTCAGCTACTTAATTAGGCAAATAGTGAATTAAGTACCGTGAAAAATTCTGAGTGAGAGCATTAGTGTATTAATGTCTTTTATAGATTTGTCTCTATTCACAAAATGTCTGAGACTGGGAATCTTCTGTCCACTAGACTTCAGCCACTTACCTAGCTTCTAGTGAACAACAAAATTAGTTTAAAATCTATTTCTAGTAACCCTGCTAAATGACACAGGGTAACACTTATTTTTGAGAAAAGGGACTTGCTTATTTTTTTTTGAAAACAAGTCACTTGTGAAATGCCTGAGATCAACTGATACAAAGAAATTCTGGAGCAGGTTGCAGTAATGTTGGAAATATTGTCAAAACAAGTCTGTAACCATAATTATGTGCTTGCTCCATAATGATGGATTGCTCATCTTAAGGAAGGTCATTGCAAGTGGGAACATTATACAGATGGCCAGGTTCAACAGCCATGATCATGTAAGCATGAGCCCTTCTTGTTTTATTTATGAGCTGAAAATTCATCCTAAGGTTTTCCATTGTCAAGTGTTTACCACAAATGTTACAACATGTTTGCCAACATGGTCTTGAAGGTGAACCTCTGATGCACTATTGCTGCCAGAAGGATGCCGCGAAATCTCGGTCTCTTCAATAAGGATTCCAGTGCTTCTGGCTCACATTCACAAACAACAATGACTCAAGCTGAGCTCAGGCTCTGATTGCAGCCTGCTGTTACAAAACCGTGTGTTAGCAGTCATATTCTTAGACATTCCTGCAATCATCTGTCAATCAAAAGCCTATTATGGAAGAAGTGATGATGCAAACACAAAAAACATTCGTTTAGAAAAAGCCAGATTCTGGCTTGTCTAGCAATGAAAGGCTACATTTGGTTTCCTTTGGTTTCTGAAGAGCTTCTGAATTTGAACTGTCTTTTCTTGCACACCTTATAAAAGAACATTCCCGTTGTTGCTTCCACTGTAGACAACTGGGATGTATTTGTCAAGAGGAGAAGTATGAGCTGTTCCAGTTTTATCTCTTTAGCTTTGTTGAATTAATATTCTATCACATCTGCCTGGAGAGATAAGATTAAGAGCCCATCTCATCTTGGAGGAAGTTTTGGAATGCTCCAAGAGAAGTAACAAGCAGTTTCCTTCTCTCTGTGGCTATGTCTCTGAGAAACCTGCTTGCCCTCTCTGAATATTTTCTCAGCATGCCAAATACTTTTAAAAGGTCAAATGCCACATCCCCTGATGTGGTCTATGGTTTATTCCTTACCCTAGTTTACCTCACAACAAATCTGATCTTCTCATAACTTTATGTGAGTTGATTACTAGTGCCAGTTCAGATATTAATGGACAAAAATTTAGTTGCTCAGACTTTCTGGCTAAAACTATAAAATTAGCCCTAACTAAAATTAGCCCAGATTTTACTCATTCCTCAATTCTGAAAGGCCAAAACTTAACTCCTTGTTCTTTCCAGTGCTAATCTCAAAAATAATGGCAGGTGTCTATAAAGCAGGATACTTCTCTGATCCTTGTGTAAGCCCAAACTGAGCCTTCACACTAGTTCTGTACATTCCTGTCAGCTTTAGCTGTGAACATTATATATATATATATATATAAGGTCAAGTGTAGTCAGCACAACTTAACTTAATTTCAAATCCTGAGCCTAAATTACCCCCCAAAATTCCTAAGTATAGTGGCCATAGTGGCAGGCATTAGTGTGCTTGACTTAGGTTTGAAGTTGTCAGTATATATTAGTTTAACACCAGTACTAGGTCTGAGCTGGTGGGGTTAGGGACTCACTGAAAATGTACACTGAAATTACTTATACCATATGGCATACTGTTTTTTATACAATGTATAACAAGGTTTAAAGAACTGAAAGTGTGTATAAATCTTTACGGAAGTGTCTGGTGTCAGACTCCACTCCACTGCATTCAGTGTCAAAGGGATTTTTGTCTTCATGGACAGATTTGAGAACTTTGGGCAAGGACTTCATTTCCCAAATTCTAGGAATGATTTAGCTCAACTTTGGTTAAAAATACATTCAGAATTAATTTTATCTACTACACTTAAACTTTAAAGACATTTTTTGTAAAACAAGGATGAGTTCTGACAAACTATATATTCCTTTCTGCAAGCAAACCACTGTAAGTTTAGCTGGGAACACAGAGTCTAGAACAGACAAAATTGCTGTTGGTTTTTGCTTTGAAGTTTTGATTACTAATATTTGCAAGAGTGTTTTTAGGTCTTTTTTCTCAGGAACTCTAAGACCAGAATCTAATTTCATTAGAGCTCACTTCTTACTTAAAACTAAGGCAAAGGAGCCATAAGCATGTACTAATTGTGGTCAGTAAGAAGGCACTTTGAGCCATGTAAAACTGAGTGGCTTGACAAATTCCACTTGTGGGGAAGATGCCTATTTCGAAGGATGATTCCTAGGAAACTGAATTTCCTGTGTTTCCTCTTCATGTACTTCAGAGCAAACTTTGTGAAGTGCTATTTACCTGTTTCTCTGCTTGCAATATCTTTTGGATGTCAATAGTATAAATAAATGTGACACATAAATAATACATCAAAATAGTCTGGTTTTAGGGCAAAATCTTTTTCAGAACTGGGATTACACAGGGAGATGGAATTTCTTTGCACTTTACAAGGCAATGTGTTTTGTTTAGTGATACTTCTTACTTAGGTCCTCAAAAAACCATGTGGTGACACACAAGGGTGACATTTGTGATATTTAGTGCTGTGAAATGCAACAAAAAATATTTCCCAATATTAGCTAGATCCTGTCAGTAGCTGTCCCTAAACATCTACTTCTGGGACTGTAGCTGGACTGGCACCAAATCAAGAGTGCAGACTGTACTCTATAGCCAAAAATGAGCCTCCAAACCGAGCACTGAAACTCTGGTTCTTGTGACTACTTGGTTCTCATAACATTTGGCCATAAAAGCTTATTTCTCAGGAAGAAAAAACAAAACAAAACAAAACACCCTACAGTTTGGAATTTTCATGGCATTTTATGAAACTGTAATAGGCTTATTTGCTTCTCATTATATACCTGATATGTTTTTACTAATAATGTCTATTTTGCATCAATAGTTAAGGAAAATAGTTTAGTGGCTTAGTGGGAAGAAAGTGGTAATAAAGGAAAAGAAAATGGAGAAACAGCTTGCTGGTAGAACACCCTACTATTAATTGTGAACTGTGCGATCTGGCAAACTTTTGATTTGCCAGCACCGTCCACTCCCTTGTAAATTCTAGCTGGCTTTCCCTTACATTATTATGTGGATTCCTTGCAACCACTTCCCTTTCTGATTTTCCAGAGACAGAGTATAAAGTTTCCCCAAATGCCAATAAAACGTGAAATCCTATTCCACTCTTTAGGTTCACTTTGTGTAGTCATCTTCTAAAATAAGAACAAAAAAAGGCTTTAAGCATTGCTCTTTTCTATTTTTACCTTCATTCAATAGTTGTTACTCTTCATAAACATCACAGATTTTGTTTCAACGTCTGTATGTTTTTGAGTTCTTAAGCTGTTGGCTCTAATACTGAGAAAAATTGTAAGTATTTCCTTGCTTCTAAAAAATAAAAAGAAACTTACATGAATGAATATGTCCCACTTCATCTTGATTTTGCTAACAGTTGTACTGTGCCATATAACACAGATGTCTATAGGTGTATGAAGCTTGAATAAAGCATATTAAATAAACCACATTTAGCATGTCAATTTACAGGTAAAAATAACCCAAAAACAATGTACAAATATCTGCCCTAGCTGTTCTGCTTGCTGTGTCCTCTACTTGTCAAATGCATAGTAATAATGCAGACACTGTTGTTGGCTGAAGCAATGAAAACACGGGCTATTTTCTGATCAGTTTAGTTGAAAAATAATTGTAGGGGAGGAGAAAAAGGCTGAGTGTGGGTGGGTGGTTTGAAGCAGACTCCATCATCTATAATTTATTCTTTGAGAGGAAACGCTTTTGCAGGACACTGGCATGTAAGAACCTGAACACACTTACACAGCATTACATCATTCCCATTGAGTTATTTCAACTTCTTGGAAGGGTACTCAGGTTAGCACTTGGACTCACGGAGCTGGAAGAATATAAACATTCATGAACTTCTAGAAGCTGCTGCAGCAACAATGGTCATGTCTCATGAGGGCTGGCAGAGGGAAACCAGTGAGATAAGTTTAGTTCTAATTGATAATTGTTGAGATAAGAAATGAAAAACACCTTGTTATCCTTTTGGGGCCAGTGGTTCCATACCTGCCTAGAGCAAGATTTCTCCTTCTTTCCTGGGAGGCATTAGGGAATGAGTCCTTGAGGTTGGGATTGCTCCCAGCGTTGCTGTGTCCAAAAAGGAGCATACCTGTGTCCTGAAAGGGAATGCAACCAAGCTGTCATAGTCTCTTGGAATGGGTAGATATGTAGGTAACCAGTAAACTAAATTTAAATAAGAGAGGGAAATTCTCCATGTATTTATGTATCTTTATACATTGAAATAGATATATACATGTATGTGTTTTGCAAAACATGAAATTATTTCTTAAAGATATTCATATCTGAAAAATATCAGAGGCCACATTTCAGCCACATTTGGAGATTTACACAGTGCAGCAGTAGTCTGCTAATGCTCTCAATGCTTCCTGAACCTCTAAAGTCAGCCTGGTAGTAACTCTTGCAATTGCTATGATCCTCATGGTAAGCAACACTAATTCCCACTTCCTCCCATTACTCTTGCTGCCTATTACTCTTGTCTCAGACACTAAGCCATTGTGCATTATTTCTCTTCCTCTAAAACTGCAACAACAACCAACTGGCAGCTTTTGGGGCCAGAAGTTTTCAGCTGCTGGTTCTGTGTGTCTGGTTACGTGACAGAGCACACAGAGATTCAGCTTCTTCACTGTTTACTCCTCAACCCTTGATCAGAGCTGATTTCTTATCTTCTAATTTTGTCCCTTGATAGTTGGGAAATACTAAAAAGCCCCTTCTGAGAACAAACTGTCCAATTTTATGAAAGGGTTTTGAAGACAGGTGGGATAAATGCCCATTCATGTGCATCTACTTCCTCTCTCGAATTATAGGGGAAAGCTGACAGACCATAGAATTTGACAGCTTTTAGGTACCAAAACGAGATTCTGATGATCCATTCCAAGCTGGTCCAACAACAAATTAAAATGTAAAATACTGACTCATGCCATGGGGGAAGAGTTTTTGGGAATGTGACAGCAGTACAGAAATTAACATAAACCAGTATATGGGACACAGCAATCAAACTGGGGAGAGTTTGTTGGTGTGCAGCCAGCTCTGCTCCTGAGTTACACAGGGGAGATCATAAATACCTGTGATCATTCACCAGGTCTTTAAAAACTCTAGAATATTAGGATTAGGATGGTCAGAGATGTAGTCTGGTGGGTTCAGAGGGGTTTGGACAGCTTGGAAAGCTTTTTTTCAGGTGGTGCAAGCACTTCAAATTTAGCTGGCCTGCAAGACATCCATGTTCACTGCTTTCTAGATGGGAGTACCAGAAAAAAGGGAATTACTGCTGGCTAGACTGGCATTTTAAGTGTGATTTGGGCATGGGGAAATACAGAAGATAGGCTTTCTTTGTTGGCTGGCTGGCTGCTAACTTCACACTTTGCTTTGGGCCTGGAAATGGAGAAGTCAGTGACAAGAATTTCACTCTGGCCCTTGGGGACATTACAAATCCTCTGCTCATTGGGAGCTGCTGTTAAGAAGTGCCCAGTGAGTCACGGCTGCACCATGTTAATGGCCAGAACCCAACTCCAGACGGGTGCCTTCTGCTTTTTTTATTCCTTTCAGTTTAGATTAGTTTTTTCTGACCTTTTCCATCACTATGTTTGCAGAGCTGGATCACTGCCTGCTGTCTGTGCAAAGATTTTATTAGGTTCTGCAGGATAGGCCTTGGAGTTTAAATAGTCTGAAAATCAGAGAAAAAAGCTTAGAGCAGGCTGCTTCACAATAGCAGGTGCAACAAGGACATCTCTTCTCACTTCATTTCAACATATCTTGTTCCAAGCTCACACTAACAATGATCCTTTTTGAACAGTGGTCCACAAAATAATGGAATCAGAAATAAGCAATTGCTGATATAAGTGATACTACTTTGTCTGCATACACTTGCATGGAAACAAAATTTCAGTGTTGTTGTTCACAAATTTAATTTTGGTTATGATTTGCTATGCTAAAATCAATCTCAAGATTTCTGTGTGATATGGTTTAGTGGTTCAGTGTTGCCCTGGTTTTTGCTAAGCCTTCTGTTTTTAACCTTGGAGTCAGATTCTTTCTCACAGTTTCATGTAAATAATAGCCAATGTTTACTTAACGATATTTTCTGGTTTTCATTCCTTTTGTGATAAGAGAACTTTGATGAGCATCTTTCTTCTCCAGTGGGATTGAGAAGGAAGTGACATGTCCTCCAATCCCTTGTGGAGTTGGGAATTGTATAAGAATGTGAGATATGTCAATAATAAAGTCTTTCCCCTCCTTTCTGCTGAACCTGGCAGGTGTGAGAGCGTCTTTATTGTGTCTNGCATTAAAGTGCAGTTTCTTTTTTTTTTTAATATGGTCACAGATGGCTTTATTTTAATATGCAAAGATTTTTAATTCCTTAGAGGAAAATTTTTAGTTAAAAATTAGATAGACTTTACTAAAACTGTAAATACCAAGTGAATATCAGAGGCTGAGCAATCTTCTGTCACCAGGAAAGACCCTGACTTGCATGTCAGCTGTTGTAGGACACCCCGACAACATGACAATCAAACCCACAAGCCCTTTATTGGGGTTGGTCATAAGCAACTAACCGTACAGAGTGAACAACAGCTTGGTTGATTTGCGTCCAAAAAATTTCCTCTCTCCTAAAAAGGAATCCATGCTGCACGAAGTTGAAATAAAGAATGTTTAATGATTCCATTTACACATCAGCCAGGATTTCCTAAACAAGTGGCAATAAAAAGAAATCACACGTAACTTCCACATTATTTATATTTATCTAATTTTATGAAGTCTCAATCAAATTATTTACATATGCCTTCTTTTGCATACTTCCTTAAACGACCCTTAAACCCTGCAATGGGTTCCTATGAGAAACAGGGTACTGGACCAGACATACCTGGGGATAAACTAACGCATGAGTCCTATGCCCTAATAGAAGACAACAAAACACATCTGAGGTTTTCAAGCAGGATGACAGAGCATCAGCCCATCTTATGCCAATGCAAAATTGTTCTGTGGCATTTGCTTCCTATGAAGTTTTAAAATCCCAAATATACGTTTCCTTGAGCTGGTTGTTCCTTGAAAACATTTAATTGGCAGGAACTTGTTCCTGATTCTTAGCATAAATTCATATTTTAATCCTAATTAATTAGTGCTTATTGTGTGTATGTGTGTTTCCTCCCTCATTCTTTTCATCTTCAGTAAGTTTTAAGATCTTCTTGCAAGTGCAGTTCTGTCAAACTCAATGCATTTAAGGCTTAATATTTTCTTAGATTAAGTTTTCACATATTAAGAAATGATGTAAAAATGCAGATATTTTACTTTCAAAGGCAAGGAACCAAACTTTCAGACAGAGAGGAGATGAAGGCAAATGAAGTGAAACAAAGCAACAGTCTGAATCCTGTTTCTTTCTCTTCCCTTCATTGCTTCAGCATTGCAATTTATCCAGAGTTCCCGCTTTTTCTTCTGAAAAAAACAAGACATATACAACCTAAAATTTTCCCTAAACAAAGGTAAATATACAGAGGAATCAGGGTGTTAAAGGAACAACATTTAATTTGTTTTTTCTTACAGATTTTCAGGACTGATTTAAATAAAGCTCTTCCTCAGTAACCCTGCCCAAAAGTCCTATCTATACTGAATGTGAAGAGAGTTAATGAGTATGTTTGGAAAAAAATCACTCATGACAACTACTGAAAAAAAACCCAGGGAAAGTTCAGTTTAACAAAGCATTAACTGCAAAGTTTAACTGCAAATTGAGGTTGCTTATCTAAATATTAGTAAACTGCTAAAAAAGAACAAAGAGCCTTGGAAAGCAGTCTTTGAATTTGGGCCACACAACTTTGTATAGCAATCTCACTGTTAATTGAAAATTAGGCAGTGTTATGGTTAGTTTAAATGACACAGCTAGAAACACTGGGCCTGTGGCAAAGAGACCCAAACCCAAAGACAGACAAACTCTGCTTGATTATAGTGATTACATCATGTTCATTAGAATTTAAACCAACTAACCCAAACACAGACATCATATCTTCATTTGATAGCTGCAGTCTAGTAAATAGTGGGAAAGGATGTTATGTATGGATTAGCACAGCTGAAATGAAAACAGACATTCCTTTTGAACCTGTCTGGCATTGAAAATGAGAACTTAAAATCAGGCTGTAAATTGGACTTGTAAAGCCAGAGGCCTTTGATTTTTAAGGATCTGCATAGTGTTTTAGCCAGCCTTTGTTTTGCAGGAAAGCCACCTCAGCACCCGGGTATGAGACATCCTTATGTGCAGGATCCCTGTGCAAGATGTTGAGTTTATCTGTGGGAAAACATGAATATTAGCAACGTCCTCCTTTGAGCTCCACTGCTAGAATTCCCTTCAAGTTTGTGAGTCACTGTCAGCTGTTGGCTAAAAATAACTCTTTAGTACTGCTTGGACTCGTAGTCATTAGGGTGACGTGTTGAGATTACTAGGGACAACATAAACACTGCATATTTAAAATGCGTTTCATGTCAGTTAATCTTTAATTTACAATTTGAAAGTGTGTGTGTGTGGGCATTTTGCTGCCTAACTTTAGGCATCCTTGTCACCACCTCAAATGGGTTGTGTTCTTGGTCTCCCCATATACACAATGAAAAAACCCTCCAAAACCTGAGTCATGTTTGGTCCTTCAAAGAGGGAACCTTGACACTGAAAGCTTCCCTCCCTTTTTTCTTTTTGAAATTAAAAGTTATCATATTCATAAAAATGAACACATTAAACCCTTTTTGCATTCCTGTCTAATAAATCTGTATTTAATAAATTGCAAGGATCAAGGTCGTTCCAATCCATACTTATCTCACTTCAGAGACTGCATATAAATCCTGATAGCTGCATTGATTTTCTGGGTGCTGGAACAAGGCAAGAGGCAGGAAGGTCTTCAGAGCATTGCCTTTACCTACTTTCTAAGTAAAGACATTTATTATAGTGCTGTTATGATTAATACTTTGAGAAACTCACTCTTGGAATTGGACACATCCAGGTTGTTAAAAATGATTGTCTTGCAATGAATGGTGCTATTATGAAATGTCTCACACCAGAGACAAGCAACAGAGCTAAATTTAACACATATACATCTAACATTTTAGGCGGGAAGGCATTTCTTAGAAACTCCCAAGGACGCTTCAGACACAGACTCATCTCGTAGTCATAAACAAAAATCCCTGTGACAGCTTGATGGGTGGGCCTTACCCATTTCACTAATTTTTCAGTGTTATTTCAACTTTGCTTGACTTTTGCCATCTAGCAACTGTCATGGCTGTTTGACATATTAAAACTATGGGAAAGAGAACTCTGCAGTGGACATCTGAACTACAGGAAATATGGCCACTTTACTGGCTGCACTTGACTATCAATCATCCTTCCTTCCTTCCTTCCTTCTTTCCTTCCTTTCTTCCTTCCTTCCTTCATTGTTTGCTTGCTTCCTTCCTTCCTTGCTTGCTTGCTTGCTTCCTTCCTTCCTTCCTTCCTTCATCACTTTATTGTTAAAACTTTAATTACCATTGCATCAGGGAACACCAAACACATAACTTGAGCCTCATGTTGACCGTACGTGATTGAAGACAGTACTTTAGAGACAAACTAGTCTGGAGTCCATAAGCCTTTGTCTTTCAAATAATGCTGTATTTTACATTAGAGTATCCTGGGAGGAAAGTAAAGCAAAACAGTGACAATAAGGCAGGAGCAGTTAATCCTCTGTACACTGGGTTACTGGGATTTTCCTTTTAATATGTTCTACCCTCAGCACTATGGCTCTCCCACTCCTTGTTGCACTGAGGTACAGCTTTGCCAGGACGGATGGAGTGCTATTCCTTCATCCCGGCAGGATGCAGAAATAGTGTTCTCAAGTCTGTGAAATTGGATGAGAGCTACCTCCTAGATCTTAGACTCTCTAGATAAATAATCTAACCACTAACACGTGTTGTAAATATAGGTATATTCTCATACTCTTCAGGATAAGGTATGAAATGCCTGACTTAAAGTCCTTAGCCAACTCTCAGACCAGCAGTAGGATAGTGCTGGTGAGCAGGCAGTCTGAATCAATAGCTGAGTTTCAAGTACATAGGTTTAGGCAGTCAGATCCTGGTTCAGATTAATCTAATGCCCCCAAAATCCTGCCAATGGATTTGTAGACTTGACATCTGGCAACCGGAAAACCAGCCAAAATGAGAGACAGGACCAGTCCACAAGTAAGGTTAATTCATCAGTCACTGCTGCCATTTGGGAGCTTCATAGTCAAAGTAATCAGACTTATTTCTTTGAGGCATTGTCTCTTTTGAGATAAGTTCTGATCATCTGTCTAAGATGGTAAGCAGAAAATCAGACTGCTGACAACAACACAGATAGAACCAAAGAATGATAATAAAGAGTATTGAAAAACTCAAGTTGTCATTCTAGTTAGGTAATCCTGTTGCTCTTGGGAAGACCAAAATCGTGACTTTGCTGATTTTTTGCTTTCCCAAACTCCTAATCTATATGGTGACACAAGATCCCAAA
Organism: Platysteira castanea; assembly: GCA_013397175.1. Lineage (NCBI taxonomy): Eukaryota > Metazoa > Chordata > Aves > Passeriformes > Platysteira > Platysteira castanea. Next base: position 1,986,548 of record VYXC01010949.1, read on the forward strand.
AAACTTTCTATGACCACAGCAAAAAAGTCTGAAACCTAGTTATAACCTAGGACATCTCTGTGAGATGGACACCCTCCTCGGTGTGGAGACATCCTCCTAGATGTGTCTGTCCTTCTCTCTTGGCTATAGATGGAGACTAGACAATTACCTTACAGAAGACATCTCGCTGCTGGGGAACAAAACAACTTGAATCAGATCCAGTCCTGCTATGAATCTGAGGAGCTTTCACATGTAACTGTGTAAAAAAGTATGTCTTTTGCATAGGTAACACAATAATTTATTTAAAACTATTTCAAAAATATATATCAATCTGACTATTCAGCAAGCTCAGTACACAGAGGATGAGACAGAAGACAGAGACTGAAATATCTATTTGTAGAGGGAAAGCAGCATATGCAGGTATGAGTCACAATACTGTGGTAAAACCCAGTGAGAGGCACACTTTCATCCCTTCCTACAAATGTTGAATCTGTGCTGTCATATGAAAAGAAAAAAAAATCCAGAATAAAATGTGCTACTCCAACAAAAATAGCAAACCACTGTCATCTAAAGAAAAATTGAATTTATGAAGATTTTTATTGTTGCCCTGGTTTTTGCTAAAGCCTTCGGTTTTTAACCTTGGAGTCGGATTCTTTCTCACAGTTTCATGTAAATAATAGCCAATGTTTACTTAGCGGTATTTTCTGTTTTTCATTCCTTTTGTGATAAGAGAACTTTGATGAGCATCTTTTTTCTCCAGTGGGATTGAGAAGGAAGTGACATGTCCTCCAATCCCTTGTGCAGTTGAGAATTGTATAAGACGTGACATATGTAAATAATAAAGGGTCTTTCCCCTCCTTTCTGCTGAACCTGGCAGGTGTGAGAGCGTCTTTATTGTGTTTTCCCAGACATATTCTATGTTACATTTTATCTTGCTTTGTGTATGATATATCAGTTGTCTTATTGATCATTCAGTGTTCCCTCATGTGCAATCAAAATTTCAAACAAACCAGTTAGCTAATGTGGGGAAACTGGAATTAAAAAAATAAAAAACAGTGAAACACTTATGGACAAGATTGTCCTGCATGCTCTTGCAAGAAAATAAAGGATTGGAGAGCAGTACAAATTATAAACTGTATAGTATCTTTACAACCTTCACGCAGTGCAGCATTGTCTAAGATGTAATCCAGCAGAATGTACAGAAATATCTGCATTATTAGGCAGTTCTGTCACTGTTTAGATTCTTGGTACGTTTGTGCATCCAGTGAATACAATACAAAAAATTGTCCAAGCAAGCTCATTTCCATTTTGGATGGTCAAATATGCTCATCTGCAGTCTACTTGAGGAGTTACGCTCTTTTTTACTCAGTGGTGCAGTTTTACTTGATTTGCCCAACTTTTGGTATTTCAGAATTCTTTTACATCTTTGAAAATCAAGAAGTTCTCTTTCCTAAGGCCTTGGCAAAACTTTGTAGTTTTCATCTTTCCTAATGCTAAAATAAATGTTTGTCACCACCAGAATCATATCCAGGGAACCCTAAATTACAAAAAATTCAAATATGGGTGTTTTAGAAGGTGCCAATGGAAGTTGATGACATTAAGGGGCAATTAATATGAAAACAGCACATTAGAAAAATCACGTACAGAATACCCACTCTAGTTCATTAACTGAAACTGTCATTGTTAAAAGTATAATCAGAAAAAGAAGAGACATTAATGTGAAAAAGTGTTAATTACTTCATAATGCCATGCTGCAAAGACCACTATAGTGAACATTTTGGCATCTTACTGCATATATTAAAAACACAGCCCAGAAATTGCTAGGAGGTACAGAACTTGGTACCCAGAGACTCTTCATGGATGTGCTTATTTACTCAAAATAAATTCCCTTTTATTAATTGTTTTAGTCCATTTATAGGAAAGGCAGCAACAGGGAGTATAGTGGTCTTTGCAGTTATCAGTTCTGCCAGGTTTTTTCTTCTGTGAAAAGCTTTTTCTACACATTTCAGGTTATACAGCAGAACCTCTTGGCAATGGAAACATTTAGAATATTTAGCTATTTAGAAACATATTTTATTGCTCAAAATTAAGCTGAGATTTCTAGGATTCAATTGTAAAAAAACTTTCAGTCCAAGAATGTTTTGCAATAATTGTGACACTGAGACGCCAAGTTAGAGCGAAGGTTTGCAGGGAAGAAGAAACTGCAGATTTGCAGGGCAAAATAATAACTATGAAATCTTTTACACCAACACTGCAAGATGTAGGCTTTCACCCCACATCCATCAAGACTTCAAAATACCAGCACCAGCCCTGTGTGAAACTCAACATTCTTGTGTCACACAGGGTTCATTTTGCTGTGTGAGGGTTTGCACCTTCTCATTTCTCTGCTCAGGTTTCAGACCTGAAAGGTCTCAAGCTCGCCAGTCACAGCATGGAATGGGTCATGCTTCCTGCTGCCCTATCTGAAGAATTGCCCCCTTTAATGAGAGAAATAGGACAAACAATGAATAACAGTGCATTTCTGGCACACACTCAGAAATCTGGGGTGGTTGCTGGGCACCTTCATGAATACCAGCATAAAATCAAGAATATGGTGATAAGCAGGATCATGAATCCATGAATAATGTCAAACTGAATTGGAGTCATTTATTTGTGCATGTATTTGCAAATCTGATTTTATGTTATTTGATAAGATGTAGCAAATAAGCATTTATGTATTTGCAAATGGAACAGGTTCTATAGCATAATCTATTAATGAAACCCAGATGGCGTAAAACAGAGTGCATTACTATTTTATCATTTGTCTATGAGATTTTTAATGTACTAAAATTCCACCCTTCATCAAAAGTCTCATGGCTATATTTCTCCTCAGCCTGGGGACTGTTGATGACTTTTCTCTAATATTGACTGTAGCTTCTGCAAAGGCAAGTGTCCTGTAGGGCTTCAGCCCAGGGGCAGCGTGTTGAGGAACCAAGTGAAACAGAGGGATGCGAGAGAGCAGAGGTTATGCACTCTTACCAGAAACAGCATCAGATCAGTTCCCAATGATTCTTGTGTCCTTAGGTTTTAATGCTATTCATCATTATTCCTATGTATCCATGACAGAACTCTGGGCCAGTCATCTTCCAGGAGGATCTTTCTCCTTCCTAATAAATGCCTTGTATACAAGGCAAAGAAAATGTAGTGGGGCTAAGCGTAGCGTTTCCATTCTCCCACAGAGTATGAACATGATAATTATGCCCTTTCAGTTATGTATCCGGCTTTCTACTTTGATGATGAGAGGATTTGTTTATGAATTTTGCAAAGAAGGTGTGTCAGAGCAATTGCCAATAATTGTATCAGTGAAAGAATAACTCAAATCATACTTTACCAACTCTCTCATCTGATTTCGACTTCCATACACCCTTAAAAATATGTAATAAGTCTGACTAATAGTTTAAATAGGTGCTGGTATGCACATCTTGGATGATAATTCAAGTAATATAAATCCTTGGGGGATATACATCCTTGCCAAAGGCGACCACCAGCTGACGTAGCCCAAGAACAGTATGGAGGAGGCAGTATTTAAAAATGATCTTTCTTGTCTGTGAAACTGCCCTTTGTTTGGCTGATTTGGCTGGGATTTCTATTCTGCAATTTGTTTTTCTTTTCTTAGTTGCTTTGGTTATTTTTCTTATTTGCTTTGTTTTTTGTCCCTTAAATATCAGTTGGAATAGTGAGTAGAGGGAAAAATAATTTTGCCTCCAACATCTATACACTCTTTCCCTAGATGTACTTTCCAAAAGCAGAGGGTTACAGCCAGAGTTGAAGGCTGACATTTTTCTTTTAAAATCAAACTGTCTGTTATTCACAAAGACCCCACAGTCTATTTGTTAGAGTAGCCTGGCTGAATTCTGGCATGGATATCTTAGAATAGATGACTTGAAACAACCCTGCCAGGGAAAAAGGAAAATCGTGTTGAAACCAAAATGATAACTTCATTGTCAGTGTGCCTTAAAAGAAAAAGTTTGTGGCAATAATTTCTGTGAGAGACAGTTCAGGAAATTTGTACTGGTAAAGGCTGAAGTCTTTAATTTTTGCATTCTTCAGTGTATCCTTGAGTGAACAAATAAGAAACATCAGACAAATAAAAGAAAATGTTTCAAGGAAGACAACTTGAGGAAGGGCAAAGAATTTATTTAAAATATAACTTTTATATGGATTTACAGCATCTACATTTGAGACAAAATGCTTTCAGCAAAAAATATTTCATTGTATATATATATCAGTTCATAAATGATACATTAATGGTAGAAGCTGCTTTTAAAAAACGGTATTGTTTTATGAAAGGTGCTAAGTAGACATTGCTGTGTTAAATGCTGACTTTGCGCTTCCAGTTTCACTGACTTATTTTGTTTGAGACCCACTGTGTCATTTAGATACATGGGAAAAAATTTTAAAAATCCCAAAACCCTAAGCTTTTGAAAAGAGGACCTTTTACACCTTTTGAAAAATACCTTATGGCCGTTTTGAGCAGTGGTGATCTATAAAGAAAACAGATTAGAAAGTTTGATAATAGAGGAAGGAAATATTATTATCACAGCTTGAAATCTGTTAACAGGGCCTTCCAAATGGGGCAAACATTAAAGTCAAATAGAAACTCAATTACAGGAAGATTTTCAACTTGTCAAAAATAATTGCATTAATGTCAGCAATGCTGAAGGTCTGAAACAAGGAAACTATTGTACAGTGTCTCTAGAAAGAAAGATTAAAGGAATGCATAGCGTAGTTTCAGCAAAAGGTCCAAAATGCTCACATTTATTTTGGTTTTGTTCTGAGGCCAAGGACCACAGTACTGAATAAAACCGTAACTTCAAGCTATAACTTTCTGACAGATGTTACATCACATGAAGACTGTGGAATACTCAATAAGAGGAATCATTTATCTGCATTGCTGTGAACCAAAACTTGTAGTAATTACATGTACAGTACAGAGAGTTGTCAGTTTGGAGGAGCTGGACCTTTGAGACATGAGCTTATTTGTGCTTGAATGTTTAGCTAGTATTGCAGGAAGAAGTGTTCTGCATTTGCAGCTAAAGCTCCTGCAAAGTAAATTTTATTTAAAAAAATCTATTGAGCTATTATAGAAAACTTACATCCACTACTGATTTAAATGGGATTTTAAACAATTTTTTACAAGAAAGACTCTTTCTTTGTTTCCTGATATCCTAGCCAAGGCTAGGATAATATTTACAGTAGTGCTGTCTTCATAAGCAGTTCCTGTGTTCATTCTGAGCAGGACCTGCAAAGAAAAAGCAGAGCAATCTAGAAAAAGCAAAGTAACAGCATCAAAAATGTTCTTTCTTTTTGTTTATCTCTGTGTTGTATTGTAAAAGTTCATATATAAAGTCTTGCAATGCACGGAATTATTTATTTAGTGATTCTTTTTCTTCTTCCTCCACCTGTAATTCCAGTAATCTATTGTGGCTTGGACCTCTACCTATTCAGTGTATAAATTCTGCTGAAATTAATGGGAATTAGAGCTATATAAACAAGGACATGGTGAGTTTTCAGATGTACTTAAGCAGTTTAGTCCTGTTTCAAAAATCTCACTACAGTCCATTTTTTGATTTTAAACCCCCTAATCTCTTTCAGCTGATCTCTTTCAGGACATAAAGGGGGCTTATAGGAAGAGAGTGCATGACTTTTTACAGAGGCAGGTAGTGACAGGACAAGTGGGAATGGTTTTAAACTAAGAGAGGAGAGATTTACGTTATACGCCAGGGAGAAATTCTTTACTCAGTGGACAGTGAGGCACTTCAAAAGGTTGCTCAGAGAAGTTGTGGATGCTCCACCAGGCAAGTGTTCAAGGTCAAGCTGGATAGGACCCTGAGCAGTCTGGTCTAGTGAAGGGTGTCTCTGCCCATGGTAGGAGAGTTGGAACTAGATGACCTGTAAGGTCCCTTCCAACAGAAACAATTTTATGATTCTATGTCTGTGATCTTATCCTAAATATGTAAGTCATTTTCACAGGGCATTAGATATTATGAAATTAATTGCTTTGAGAGACTGATATTTTCTTTACTTAATTAATCTGTTGAAATATCTCACCTCATGGTTTTTTTTCTGGTTTTACAAAACCAGGAGCTAATTATGTCATGTGACTGGAATGGCTTCTTATGAAAGCCTGATCCATGGAAGTGCCACAAATGTTAATTTTCCTTTAATCTTCTCAAGCTCTTGAAGTTGCAAAGCGTTAACACTCAATAGCTCATACCAAGATTTTAATAGCCAAAGTGACACCCACACAGTAAGCGCCAGTATTCTGCTAACAGCCAGGGTCAGCAACACTTCTACAGGGCCAGACCAAATACTTTCCCAATCAGTACATTTCCTAAAATTTTTTCAGAGATCAGTGATGAGAAAGAAATGTTTGACCTCTGGCATTTTTTGTTGAAGAGTTATACAGGTCCTCTCCTAGCATCCCTCCACCTTTGGAAATCTGTTCTCATTTCATTACACCAGATCTGCTTCCAAACTCTATGCTTTGTTACAAGAGCACAGAACTTTTTAATAAACAAAGTAAATGTACGCACCAGAAACACTCTGAGTTTGTGCTAGCTATTTATTTTATTCATATCACAAAGAGATTTGCAGTTCACCTTTTCAAAGCTGCATGCAGCTGTATTTCTACACCAGGGATGTAGAAACCAGGCTGAGTAAGTGCTGAGCTAGGAGTCAAGAAACCCTGGCTTAGCTTGTACCATAATTCTTTGGGCTCTCCTATTTCAATAACAGGGTGCTACGGTATTTTTGCATAAGAAGCAGCACATGACCCTGATAATACAATCCACTTTGCATTTAAAGTGACAGGATTGCTCTCCAGCCAGGGTACCAGGGCAGAGTGTGTCGTGGCTCCCTCTACCTCATGAGTGTGAATCTTTTGTCGTTAGAAACTAGGGCATGGCAGAAAGGGGAATGGACTGTGCATCATTTTTCTCTGGCATGAAAACACAGTGCAGTGAGGAGATGCATCAAGAGGAAGGAGGTTAAGAGCAATCGCAGTTCCAGGAATTCGGTGCCTCTGGGACAAATAAACTTATTATTCCACTCATTTCACACTCAAGCACTACTTTAATGATGTTGATTCACTCACAATTGGGCTCTGAAGCCTTGGGTAGTTTTTCACTTGCAATTGTGTCTAGCCAGTAGGGAGAGAGTAAGAGGTGTTCCCTGGGAGACATCCAGGCCACAGTATTTGAAAATAAGCTTAGGAAAGATAGACTCCACTGTCTCCTTCCTACCCTGACTAGTTATACTGTTTCACATGTTTGCAGTTTTGGGGAACAATGTGGAGATTTGTGAGCACAGATTTATCCCACCCCATGGAAGATAGTTACCTGAGTCAGCTTCAAGCAGGGGAAGTCCTTGCCCTGAGACGTGCTTCCAGGTAGGAGTCAAGCAAACTAAGACAAAATCACTTTCTGAGGGTACCTGTTTCTCATCAATAACTGTGGACACTGAGCAGAGCAACCCAGAGAAATGTCTAACATTGTGTCGGAGAAATCCATCCCACATGTTCTCCCTCATACTCTCAATGAGGTCTCAGTGAGAGAAAAACCTCACTTGCTCCTTAAGTTTGCATACATCAGATGAAAACCTGCATGAGCAAAGGAGTGTGTGTGGAAATGGAATTTTACCTCTTGGTGGGTAATGACACACTTGAAGGTTTTACCTCACACAAGTCTGAGAAGACTGTTCTGGCCCAAAGAAACCTACTTTTGTAGGCAGTATATACTTTTGTCCTATAAATGTTTACTATCTCATTTCTTGTCATCCAGCTGTCAGAAATCTCAGATGTGCAAGGGAAGCCTAAGCAAGCGTGAAGTTCACAAAGATATTCAGACTGAATTTGAAACTTCAAACCCTTTAGGGAAGACTTTGGCCGCTTATTTGCTGCTTCAGTCTCGTAACAGATACTTAGCTCTTCTACGCACTGGGATTTGTGCTGCTGACCGTTATTATTTGGACAGATCACAGACAATATAAACAGTGAGGTTTTAATCTGTTGTCAGTACATGATTGTAACATATTAACATGATTGTGAGATATAATTTTGTTCTGTTTCAAAATGTTCAAGTGATGCCCAGTGAGTTACATATAAAATTGTGTGTAAGACATTTTTCTCTCTTCCTTTAGCCTAAGAGAGACATTCAAGCACATTACCAGAGAGCAATTTAGGAAGAACTCATTCAAAATGTTGATAATGGATTAAATAGCTTCCAGCAGAACAGCATAAAGAATCTCCTCCTGCTGACTAAAATTTATAGCTGTGGCTTACATAGTAGCTTAGCAGTTCACATATGGCTTATGTCAATGGCAGAAACCATGTTATTTTCTAAATCACATTGATTTGTTATGTGGTACTGAAAGATCTAAAACAGAATCATTGGCTATAAATTACAGAATCTAGTCTTCTGCATTCTTATCTGTGTTTCAGATCCGTCAAAATGAGCCCAAGAGTCAAGTCTTCTATGTACACAATGCTACCAGTCAAAGAGTAAGAACTAAGACCATTCAATTTCCTCCTTTTCTGGAGCCAAGCCAGACTGACATTTTCCTTTCTGTTAGTTTTGGCAAAGAGGAAAGAGAGGGAAAACTTTACTGCTCTGTTACTGATGGTTTTTTTATTTTGTTTTTATTAAAAATGTTGAAACATTGGCTCTCTGTCAAAATTATTTTATTATTGAAAGCTGGGTGGGGTGAATGAACTGGCAACAGTTCAGAAAGCCATTAATGGTACTGATAACGGGGAATCCTATCCAGCCTCCACAGCACTGCAATACTTAATTGCAGTAAATTTTACTGAAATCGGGTGACTGATGTGCTCAGTTAATGAATCGGTAAAGATTCAAAGGTTAATCTGCTGGGAGGTAACAAACTCTGCCCATCTGATATTGTAACCAAAATATGATATTTGTTAGTTACATGATGATATTTTTTGGGCATACAACAGAAAAAAATGAGTTTTTATTGGCTGCAGCTTTGTTAGGTCTCCAAGACCAAAATGCAGAAAAAGAAACAACTCTAATGGTGATTCTTGAATCACAGACAAAACTTAAATATATTAGAGGTGAAATGTGACTCTCTGAATAAAATATATTGTCAAACATCAAAGGAATTGCCCTAGAAGCAGAGTGTTCCCTGAAGCAGAGTTGCACATGTGCCCAGGAGCACCCCCGCCTCAACCCTCAGCTCTTTTCCAGCCAGCACACCCCCCCTCCCGAAAAACCTGAGAGACACGACGGCCATGTGGAATTTGGGAGGAGTGGGGGAAAGTGTGCAGTCAAGATTCTTAAAAGCTTCTCTAACAATAAAGCAGCTTTCTAGAAACAAAGGAGCAAGGTCCAAGCAGACTCAACATTTAAATGAAAACAGGAATGGAAAGGAAGAAAATGATAATTCAACTAACAGCAAGAGAGGTGGGCGAGGTTAAGAAAGCTGATGATTAATGCTCTTGCTTCGCCCTCAGGAGACTCACATTCAGATCTTGTTTTGCCACACTTTGTGGAGCTGGATATGCTGTTTACACTCCCTGGTCCAAGGCCTCCTTCTTCTGCCCCACCCCTTTATACAAGGATAATGGTAGCTACCTCGTAGTGAGCATAAAAATACTGAAGCCTGTGAAAGGTGCAGATCTTGCAGGTATTTGTAATAGACAGAAACCTTGCCATGAAAGAGCACACTCCCAGAGTCTTTGACAACCCATGGCTTGAAAGTTAACGCTACTCTCTAGACTCTCAATTGTCAGCTTTTAGCAGAGATACACAGTCTAAGTAAGGCTTCTAGGGAGTGAAGTGTGATGATTCCTCCAGTATATTCGTTCATCTGTCCAGTTTCCTGTGGGACAGCAAAGCCCTGGAACTGCCACTGCTGACAGGAACCTATGCAGCCCAAGCCCTGAGCTTGGTCTGTCATCTCTTCACATCTCTTGACACAGGGTGATGGCCCATGAAGCCAGATCTTGGTGTATATCCACATCAACTCAGTTTTAGGACTTCTGCCTTTTTCTCCTTTCTTTATGTGCATGGACCAAAGGTTCAGGTGTTGTATTAAAAATGCATTAGTATTTTATTCCCTGCTTGGCTAGACCTCTCTAGCACTGGGGACATAATAAAATAACTATACATTTAATGTAGTCTAATTTATTCAACAATGAAACAGGGATGATGAATATCACATTCCTTTTCTGCAGCACTTCTACAAATAAGTCTTAAATCACTTTCTGGGCAGGGTTCTGTAGACATCATTACAAGACTTAGCTGAAAGACAAGAAACTGATGAATATAGCAGCGAAGAGCCTTGCCCATGGTCACTCAGCAGATCAGAGGCAAGGCTGCTTTGTGTTTCTCCAAGGTCTTCCTAAGGCCAGAAAACCTCCTCTAAAGAATTATGCTATTGATTTGTCAACAGGTTACACCAGAGCCAAGCTGTACACGTTCTGGCTCAAGCTAGCAGGGTAAAGCAGGATGCCTGTGTGCCAGGTTGAAGTCTTCTACTTTGGGACAATTCAACACTTCCTTTCTCGTGCAGGATTTGCCAGGAAACAGAACTAGCATATTTCAGTCCAACTCAGATACATATTACCTGAGATGCAACTTGAACGTGTCCTAAGGCTCCAGTCTGGAATTTAACATGGGCTTGAGATGATTCCCAACAGGTAGAGCTAACAACCTCCAGACCCATCATGCTGAAAAAAAATAGTAACCAAAGGATCATGGAGGGACAATTCATGCATTTGGAACTTAATTCCAGTTTCTTCTGAGTTCTGACTTTCCTGTGTCTGGAAGCATCCATTCCTCTGTGACCATTTCGGTGACAAAGAACTGTCAGCTACAGTGCTGGTGGAGGGTTGAAGGAGGAAGGAGGGAATCCACTAGTGTGTCAGAAATCTGTGTGCTTCTCAGCGGCCCCTCATTCCTTTGCTAGGCTTCAAAGTGGTTTCTTATAATGTATATTGGCTATAATATGATGGTGTTCAGTAATAGCCTACCCCCTGGCAAATCTGCAGATAAAATGTACCTGTAGCAGGAAAATTGTGGTTCTGATACAGTTTAATACTAAAGCAATCAACTACCTGTTTTGGAATCTGTAGATGTCAATGAAAGACCTCAGAGGTCTGGACCAGGATGTAACTAGATCTATTTACAGCTTCAGATTGTGGGTCACAGCAACATTTTCACTAAAGCTGAGAGTGAAACCTCATGGAAGCCAGTCATTGGCATAGGATGATGAGAAGACTGTGATAATCTCACACTAAAGCACTTTCCTGATTTGCAGATAGCTGTTTGCATAGATATCTCAGGACAGGCTTTTCAAATTACTAATGACAGAGATTTGATTACGTTTTCAGGTCTTTGTAGGATAATATGAAAAGACATTAATGGTGTTGATAGTATTAAAGAGTTTATGTGCTATCTTTCAAGTTCAAGACAGAGACACAGAAAAACTTAGAACCATGCAAAGTAATGGGACTGTTAGTCAGGATATAAAATTGGGTTGAAAGGAGATTACATGGGGACATGGGGAAGAACAATTGAGACTGAGAGACAAGCAGGACGCTGGAATGCTGAATTTTAAAGGTATTTTGTTTCTTTTAATTGACTACTTTAATATACATTGGATACACAGGGCCAGAAAGTAGTCAGCATGAGTTCAGCATAAGGGCTTGAAATAGCAAAAATATGTCTTTACAGTTAAGCTACTTTCTTGGTGCTGAAGGAGGATTTATAATGTGAGAAAGAGAATTTGAAACTTTAGCATGGTAATTTTAGGGAGAGGCAAGATAGAATTTTTGTTTATATTTTATTGCATATTCTGTGCTCATATTGAGATTTGATTCATATAAAATTAAAGATTACTAACAGAATAATGAAATGTGATTGCCATGGCTGTATATTTTAGAAGGAAATATTAATTTACTGGAAAGAAAATAGCTTTACATATTTGTATAAATACATATGTGTATCAGGCAGATTGGTTATGAAAGTTAAGGAGGGGTCACTGCAGAAGGCTAGGCTAAAGGTTATAAAAATATTAAAACTGTAAAATAGTAAGTGCCATGGTGACCAAAGCAAGCTCCAAAGCATATTAGGGTAGCATGAGAAGAACTTAGTATACTGGAGGGTAGGAGGTCAGAATTCGGAATTGCAGTTTGGCACAATATTCTTGAATAAGAAGAAATATTCCTGAAATACCCCCTAAATATATTTTTATTACAACCTCCTAGTGATCAAGTTTAGCATACTACCATCTGTTGACTGACTCCATGAACTAACTCTTGTGGGCTGTCCCTGAACTGTCTCTGACTAATTTAATGTCTATGGTCTGTCCAGGGAATATCATGGTCGACAGCAGGAAAACGTGGCACACTATGTATGGTCAGAGGCTGCATCCTGAACACAGTCACACACAGATCAGCTTTGTTCATCTACAGCAAAGTGGCTGAGAAATGCAATAAACTGATCCCAAGCAGTTTTGGGCTTGTGTGATCTTTGAGGGGGTGTGAGGAAAAATAGGTCAATCTATCTTGAGGAAAAACACCAAGTTAGTGGGGTGATGGAGCAAATGTGCACTGCAGCTCAGGAACTGTCAGGGTGCTGATAGAATGACAAAAGGATGATCACGGGATAGCCTTGATAAGAAAGGGCAAGATGAGAAAAGTGTTCAAAGAAATTCTTGATGTATTTCTTTTCTGCTTACTTAAAAGCTTCACAAAACATTAAAAAGAGAATCTACTCTGAAAATGTTCATACACAGAATTTTACAATCAGATGGTTTCTATCGTGAATAAAGTTGTCACTGATACATCATACAGTTCACAACTCAAGCATACACTTTATCATTAGTGAGATATTCTGTGAATATCATTGTCCTAGTTTAATCCAATTGATTCTGATTGTCAGAAGTAACTGGTGCCTCTGTGTATCAAATATGAGGGGCCAGACTTACAGTAAAGTATCACTTTCTAATGCATATTAGGAAAAAGAAATATAATTCATTGGTTGATTTTTAAGTGTTAGGCAGGTTTGGTTTTAAACAAATTCTCCTGCACAGTTCTGTGGTACTAATGACACAGCTGGGCTGTGATATCCCACTTCAGTTCAATCTGTCCCTGTGGCAGATTGTGGTGCCATATGCAGAAAATTCAAACATCAGGAGCAAAAAGAAGAGATCAGGTAGTAAAAGCAACGTATCTTTTAAATAAGAAGTATATAAGACATTGTGTAGATTTAGATATTACGTGAAAGTCTGTCACTGAGCTACCTTTGCTGAAAGACATGGAAGGGGTGCTGAAAGTGAAGCTGTTAGGGATGTTTCCCAAAGAAAATACCATACTGTCTAGACCCTCTAATTTTATCTACCATCAAGATGCAAAACAAAAACAAAATTGAGGCTGTTTCTGTCACATGAAACAGGTGGAACATTGCTTCTTTGTCTTTGTCCAACATGAAAGGTTGTTACATCTCTGAAGTTTAAGGCATGTGTCCTTTGGAGTAATGCCCCTTCCGCTGATCTCCTCAAATACTGGCAGCTGGTCAATTTCTTTCCTTGGCTTTGCCAATGACAATATTTTGTGCTTCAGAGTTGCCTTTGCGTGTCTGTGTCTGACATGATTTTTCTTGCATACAGAAAGAAGCATACAATATTTTGGTTTGAATAGTGTAAGTAAAACAAGTTGCCTGCAGACTTTACACAAAGAAATTTTGCAATGGGTAATAGTGAAAGAAGTCCACAAATGAGTTTAAATAAAAAATTTGCTCTGAAGTCGGCAGATAAAAAATATGGGCCTTTTCTTACGCTGGAACTTTTGGTTCTGTGGGAAGAAGGGGAGAAGAAGACTGAGATGCTCCCTTCTGTCAAAACCACATAATGTGCATCATTAACCATGATACAAATCACTTCAAATACTGGTGCTTCCAGTTTGTCCTGCTTTATCTGCCTGTGTCTCCTCTTCTCACCAAGCACCAGTTTCTCCCCAAACGAGGGGAAGTACAAACACATTGAAACCGAATTGACTTTTTCTGTTCTTACTCTTGTGTCTCATGAACAGGTTAGTAATGACTAGTAGTAGAACCTCTCTGGAAAGAAAAAACAAAGGTACCGTTAGGCCTTTAAAAGGAAAATTTCCGCAGTAGTGTATTTTTATCATGAGCAATGTACTATTAGCAGATCTAAGCTTTGAAAAAATGTTGTGAGTTTGGGTCCTCTGCTATTTTGTCAGTAGTTGTGACAATGACAATGCTCTATTTGTCATCCTGCTTGGATCATATATTATGTGACATTTAAGATAAGGGGTCCAGGATACTTTAATCTTTGTTGGATTCCTTATTTTTTTTCAATAAACCTTATGTTAAAATATAGTTCAGCCTTTCATTTTCTTTCTCTCTCTCTTTTTTTTTTTTTCTTTTTTTTAATAGATAACAGTGGTCTATATTGGAACAGATGGAAAAAGATGTTTAAAGTGCACTCAGGAGCACGCTTTTGTTTTTTACCTGCAGAAGGAGTGGTGACAGTGGGTAGCTCTGTATGTAACTGTATATTTGTTTTTCATTACATTTTAAATGTTTATAGAGTTGGCTCCAAGATTAGAAAAATTTTGCACAGGAAATCAAAGTGTTAAATACATAACTCTCAATTTAACATCAAATGTAGATCCAAACTTTTCTGATCTCAGTTTACCAGAAATTCAGATGATGATATCAAAACAGGACAAGAAAGAGGAAATAAAGAAAGAAAAATTAGTATTATCAAATTGCAGCTCTGGGCCAGGATTCGCCTGTCCAGCACAATAAAGTTCTTACTGTCTATGGGACTTCACAGAAATCAGTCTTTTTACTTGGCCTTTGAAGTCACCAAGACACCCATGCCTGTGATAAAAGAGTTTATTTATAACTTGGTCAGCTTATATCTTTTCCCACTGAACCAGCAGGCTTTCCAAGGTTTGGGGATATAATTTCAAGGGCTGTTAAACCTCTGTCAAAATTTTTCTGGCCCCCTAAGGAGCCTGACTATCCAGTGGTCTGTTTGCTATGACAGGGCTTCATGTGGAAGCATTCACAAAGCTGACAGCTTCAACTGCTGCAGTTTTTGTAACAGAAAGTGGCATTTAATCTGAAAAATAACATTAGCAAATCAGCATATAATTGGGTTTTTATTTCCTGCCTTTTCCCCTTTCCTTTTTTGCTGCCCTAAGAGATAAGACAAAGCACAATACTGTAAGTTCATGATCTCTATGGAAAGATGTTGTTTATATATAACCTGGAGAACTGCAAGAGGCAGGAATCAGGGATTTTTGTGTGATGAAAGATGTTAGAGCAAATCCTTAAAAGGTATTATAGCATAGAATGCAGCACTGGTTTAGGATAATATTGTAATCCCTCTGCCAATTGTTGTCAACAGCAAACATAAAGACAGGCTTAAATATCTAAAGTGATAGTTCTCAGAGTACCCAGTTTGTCACGTCACAGTGAACACATCTGTCAAGAATTTCACTGAAAACTCCTCATGAAGTGTTACAAAGAGTTAACACTGAATCACTTACTTTGGTCCCACAAGCCTCTACATTTTGGGAAGCACTGATCCAGAGGTCCATCCAAAACGAGCAAATACCAACTGGGTGAATGAAAATGTGTCATCTGGATCTTCCGACAGTGTTTTGGTCTTTCTCTATTTAAAATCAGTCCAGTCAATGAGACTGCCAGAATCATAAGAATGGCTTAAAAAAACAGTATAATTTGAAAAATACTGAGAAATGCAGGTTGTTCTTGTGACTTCACTTCCCTTTTTGAGCCCTGGGAATTCCTACTGCTCAAAATTTTCTTCATAGTCTTGTGAGCAAGAAGTTTTCTTTTCTTCTTTTAAATTCAGGCCAAAGCTCTCACATAATCTGACTCAAGATATTGGCCTTAATGTAAGCACCACATTTTATGAGACTGACGAAAAATCATGGAAGTTGTCCACACTTCCCTGAAAATAATTGTACATATGTTTACTTTCAGATAATAAATAACAGAGAGATAGGCACAGTAATTTAAGCAGACTGCCAGCTTAGTAGTAGAGCAATTATTAAAAATGGCTGTTTGGGGACAGAACAAAAGTCCATCCCAACCAGTACCCCACTTCTGACAGCAGCCAAGTGCAGAAACACTGGGGAGAATGCAAGGGCAGGACAGCTGTATTGTGCCGCATTGTGAATATCATAGAGCAAGAAAGTTTTCATCACCATCTCTTCATTGATATTCTATACCTGTTCAGCAGGTAGTATCACATGGTTGCAGGAGGAGAGTGTTGTAGAGCTGCTCCAGCTTGTTTGTCTTTTCCTCCCTTAATATGAAGAAGATCCTAAGACATAGAAAAGAAATCATTGTCCTTCAATGCGTATAAGACATTCTGTGTTTGTATACATTGTGTGTGTAATGTACCTTGTATTCACTGAGAGAGGTATCACAAAATGGCAAAGTATTTTTATTATTGTTAAGCCAAAAAATTCTACATATGTCTCGAAAAGGTTGAGCTGGTGTAAAGAAATTTTCACTGTGTAGAGGCAACTCAACAAAAGGTGCATTAACACTTCCTCGCTTTGATGTAGAGATCTTGAAAAATATTATGATGGAAAATAAACACTTTGTCCCTATAGCTGTATCTGTTTCCACTGTGAATCTATTAAAATAAGGAGTTTCTCTTACAGATTAGTGGCACCCGGAGCTGAGTTAAGCAATGACAACTTTGGAAGTCGATTTATATTTGAATCAGGAAATGACTCAGTATTTTCTGAAGTGTTACTTCAAAGCTCACTCTTTTACAGTTAGGTAAAAATGATATCACATCTTCAGAATGTTAAATTAAACAATTGCACAGAGGCCAGGATTTATTTCTGATGGTTCTTTAAGCTGTTTTTTCATGCTATATATATGTGTGTGTGTGTGTGTGTGTGTGTGTACATACATATGTCCCAGGATGGTTTTGTCATATCTGGACAATTAGTGAATAGTGACAATTAGTGAGTGGTGTCATATACACTCACCAGTGCTATGACACCTTTTGCAATACTACATGTCACTCTGTTTTATGTTGCCATACAGATAACTTGCCTACAATGTGTTAGAATTAGTGGTCGTATGGTTTATGGATCTCCTGACATTATATCCCATTATTATGTTAGCTGAAATGCGACCTTCATGTGAAGGTGATAACAAAAAAAGATGTTAGCCAATAAGAAGTATTTCTACAAATGGTCAAACGATAGTGGAAAAGGAAATGTTTTAACAAAGCAATGCTAATACAGCCCAGGATCAACTCAAATGAAATCCCTGAGGAAGACTCTCTGAGGAAACATGCCATACTTTTGGAACAGTGTACTTTACTGCAAGCCCAACACATTTTCCACAAAGCTCTTGTATATTTTCTGTATGAAAATCTAAAACATAAAGTCTTACATTTAGCAGTTGGAAAAATACAGGAGATTTAAACCAGCAATGGTTCTGCTGTATGCCTACAGATTTTTTTTGGCAATTAGATCTGAAGGAAATGATCTATCTCAAAAAAAAAAAAAAAAGAGAGAGGAGGGGGAAGGCTGATGAATGTGGCCATATGATATGATTGAGGTCTTTCTTTCTCTAACAAGTCGAATGTTTGTGTGAACTATAGAAACACAAATAAATAACTACTATTGTTATGATTACTAAGTGTATTTTCAATATGATCAGCTTCAGTCTTGGCACCTATTGAATTAAGGCCGTGCTGGACTCTGACTGAGCCCTGCTCACTCATGCCATGGTCCCTTATGCGAAGGACACTGAAATTTTCTCCAAGCTGGTGCTGCAGTCTACTCTGCAATTATTCTTGAAATGTTTTTGCCAGACAAATCATCACAGTGCCTCAGAAACATTACTATAATGAAGATAGGCTGGTGGGCCAAGGTTAATTTGGAGTCTTCAGCATTGTGAACAGCCCACTGAAGAGGAAACAAAATGCAGCTGTTGGAGCAACAATGTAGAGTGTCACTCCAAATTTTATTTTGATCAGCCACTTTTTTAAAGAAACCAAATGCAGTTTATGGAGAAAAATTTGATCCACTATGATTAAAATGAAAAGACAAACTAGATGAAACTCAAAAATTTTGAAACATGAAATGCTTACAACAGGTATCCACGTAGCTTACCTAAGTTTGGGTCTAGAAAGCCAGATGTCATAGGGGAATGCCAGTAGGCAGTTTAGTTACTTCTTCCCACAATAACTCCCTGTTGAGGTGCCACCATTATGATTGTTTTTTATTTATGGTCTTTTGGGATTAGAGTCTTCCAGAGGAATCCCAGAAATGACCAGTATCCACAGGTGTCATATTTTAGGTAATATTCCAGTGTTGCTGGTGTCAGACATTCTTTTTTCCAATCACAGTTATTCCTGAGTTTTGGTGCAGATTTAGATTTATTATTTTTCCAATACAGTTTAGAAAGTTTATCTGTTTTCAGTAGATATATGGCTATAGACTGATGTCCAGATGAGTACTGAATTCCAGACAGTTGTTGTAAGATAGGGGAATAGAGTACATGACTTTCAAAAGTATCTCTAAACTTTTCTGCAGTTGTCTTCACTGGATTTTACCCCAGCAGAATTTCTAGAGGAGAAATGGTCCTAAAATTTCCCTTGAAATTCAAAGTGTATTTTACCGCTATACCCACAAACAACAAAGACCTCAGTGGCCTTTGAAAGGTTTCGATCACTTGGATGCATGGGGGAATTGCAAAGCAACAAACTGAATCATCTTCAGAAAATCCCCTGGGCTGAAAAGAATTTGTGGTCTGGAGGAGTTTCTCCTCCCTCTGACTGTATGGTTGCTGGTAGGTACCCACTCCTAACTCAACAGAACCTTTGGTAACCCTATTGCTTTATCTTTTAGTTTTTTATGGCTGTTTCTTGATCTTAAAAAGTCCCAAGCCTGAGCCAAGAGACTGGAGACTTCTGCGGATTCGTGTTCAAGTTGTTTATTGTTTCTTGTCTCTCAGTGTCTGGAGCAGGGACAGCATGACCCGCTCCGCCAGAATTCACAGCAGGAATGACGCCTGAGAAGGCCGTCTTTACCTTTTTATCTCTTTCAGGGAAACCAACCAAGTTCCACAACGTATAATTGTTTAATCAATTTTTCCAATTAATTTCTACCTTTTCTTAACATGACAGTGCTACCTCCACCAATGCCCATCACCATCGTCACAGCAGAAGATGGAGGGGAGAGGAGAAAGAGGAAGGAGAAGGGGCACCGCCCTTTGCCCTCCATGTTAGCTCTTTTCTCTCATACCTCCATAAATCTAAAACCTACATTCACCCAGTGATAAGATAAGCTAATTACACACTCTCTTTCTATTTTGCATTTCATCTCTCAATGTGGGCAGCGTTCTCCGATGACACGGCTCAAGCATAGAGTTCTGTGCTTTAGTCTCGAGTTCCAAAACTGTCTGGCATGGCTCCAGACCCCCCTGTACAATCTGAGGAGTATTCTGGGCTGCCACAGTACCCGTCCTGCGATTCACACTCCCATGAATGGAACAGAACTGCAGGGCAGCAGCCGAGCTCAGCATGCAGGCACAGTGTGGGTGAGTATCTCCAGGAGTAGGTGGGTGTATGGCATGGCAAACCCCACCAAGGGAAAACTATGGAGTTAAAAGCCTTGTTCATCCTCTTTAATACAGCACATGGCTACTTGAACCCATTCTTTCAGCACTTTTGCCCTGCTATTTTACGAGCCTGGTAAACTGAAGATGACTTAAATTTCTCTTGGTGTCCTGTAGCACAATGCAGATATTGAATCTTTTGACTTTTTGTAAAGTAATTCTTCTATTTCTTAGAATTTTGGGGATGCGTAAAATAAAAGTTTGTGGGTGTGTGCAGAGAGGGAGGGGATTAGGCAGACAGAGATGGAGAAATACAAAAGTAAAATAAAAGTTTGCCCTGGACTAAACACTTTCTACAGTTTTGCTGAAAATAAAGAAATTGCAATTCTATTCTCATTCAAGAACTTGTACTTTGTGGAAGCAAAACACATGAAAATTTGCACTTTCACTTGTAAAACCTCTGTGCTGTGTATAGATAAATGGCAACAAATGGAATTATCACATTTTTTTTTCCTATGATCCTTAGGTCATTTGTAGAATTCTGACTTTTTAAAGAGGTATGTGAGAGGGTGTCCTGGCTCAGGTCATGACAGAGATCATTTTTGCAGGAGCCAGGAGAAGGTGTGGACAGGACATGGAGGTTATTCTATACCACCTCACTCACTTCTGGGCAGAAAGGGTTTCTTCCAGTCAAGAAAATGTAGTGAGGAAGTTGTCTAGTACTGTTTGTTGTCATGGGTTTTCCGTGTGAGTCCTTTCTTTTCTTATACCTTTTGTTAGTAATATTGTTGCTGTCGCTGTTTGTTTTCTTATCACGTTTCTAGCCTATTGTTCATATCTCAGCTGATGATCTTGACGTTTTGTGCCTCCAGCTGGAGCAGGGGCGAGTGGCAGTGGATCGTAGTTTTAGTGGGAGGATTGGAGAACACCTTCCTACACCACAACAGAGGGAGCAAGTGCAAAATGAATCAATGTGTCTGAATTGCTGAGCCTCAAATGATGAAGGTGTAACTGGGCACAGTGGCAAGAATGGGGCAGCATAACCATTCTGAATGCTGCAGAATAAATCAAAATACCGCATTTGGGAAAACAAAATCTTTCTGCACTGCAGAAAGAACATACAGTTATTCCATCCTTTCTGGAATGAGGATTGGAAACAAAGACTTGCACTGCTCCTTGTGCCTGCTCAGTGGAGTTTTGACTCAGACATACCTATACTTGGGCAAGACTTGTCAGATTTTTGACCATATTGAAGCAGTATTGCCTAAATGTCCTAAAATACATCTCAACCCATCAAAAGATCATTTTGCCCCACCAAATACCCCAGCAACAAACAAACAAAACAAAATCACAACCTCCACCCCAAAACAAGATGAGAGTTTGGGAAAAGGAATATTAAATTTAGGAGCTCGTATCTGCAACTTGGAGCTATCCTTGCTCTCAGGTGAACTCTTGAGAGTTGAGAGGCAGCCACCACAGCTCCACCCAGAGCACTCCAGACTCAGGCTGGTGTGGTCTGCACCATGTAAGTGCGTGGCTGCCGAGCTCCAGGAGGAACTCACTACCCCAAGAGCCATTTCATAAGTCTTCTATTTGGTGTGAAATAACTGCTTCTGCATAGATGCTCTGGATTTGAGTCTTCACACTTAATTTTAGGCAATTGTTTAGCCTGTTTTTTAATAATGAATGACTGTACTAAAAATTAAATGCAGGGGAATTGCCTCTTGGCACTTATGCTACCAGCAGTTCCAGGAAAGATTATCCACTGCTGCATCAAGTAAGCATTACTCCAGATGAGGAGTCCAGATGTTAAATTTGTACATTATCTTCCTGATTTCTTCTCCTATGCATAGTTCAGCTTTTAAAATATTTTCTCTCTTATCCAGATATTCAAAACCTTCTGCTTTATAGGGAAGACCATGAGATCACCCTGTCTGCAGCCTAAAGAACTGAAGAGACTAGTTGCTCTTTCAGTCGGCTTTAAGTCCTTAACTCACAACATAGGAATATAAGCTATTATCCCTAAACCATTTTGAGCAAAGTACTTCATAAATAGTCTAGCTGACATAAAGATTTTACCATTTAAACAGCAGAGTAAATGCATAAGAAATACTAACTCAAGCTGTAAGCTTTGCCTAGTTGTGTGGAGTACTTTTAAAAGCTGCCAATAAATTGTAACAGATAGCTTAACACTTTGAAACACAGTAGAAAAGCCAATTGAAAATACCTTGGAGCTGCAATTGGAATTACTGTGAGCCAGCTGGTCAAAACTTGCTTTTAGAAATAATTCAGAGCTTACTAATTTTCAGTTAACAGTCAATCGAAATGCAGCAATTAACTGGAGTATCCTCATTTTACTCTGGACTAATGCTGGTGTCATAAGCAAGGATAGTCAAACCAAAGCCATTCCTTTGACATGAATGTCAGCCCAGAACTTTAGTCATCAGATACTAAGAGGGAATTAATCATGTAATGTTTTCATAAATGCATTAATTTCCTTTTCTTCATGACATCTCTTTTAAACCATGGATTGCAAGCTAGTTGGAGTCTGGAACAGGGGGATCTCCCTTTTAAGTGCACATATATGGAGCAGTGGCATCCCAGCTTACTACTGGAATTATGCAGTGCTAAAATGATACAAGTGATAATTCACAACATCTGCGTTGTCTTTTGGGAAGTATTTGTTATATTCCAAAATATAACCTTAGCGTATTTAGGGTTCTCAAGTGACACATTTTGGCTGTCTCATGTTGCTGATGGGTGAGTGGTTAAGTGCCACTTTTTTACATTGTGCTAGCTCAGTGAACCTTTTAATACATTTTCTTGGAAGCCATACCTTAAGGAAGTCTCCCTGTTCTCTGTCATAATTTCTCACAGTTCAGAAAATCAGCTCTGTTGAAGGTGCCTTCTTCAGAGTTGCAGGTGGAAAAATCAGTAAATATCAAGCAGTGCTAGTAGCAGGGTTTGGTGCCAAGTCTGCACAAATGTCATTTTTCTGACCAGTCAGATCTGTGAAAGACCCATCAGTCACTGCTCCTTTCATGTTAAATTGGAAGATCTCACCTCTCCCTCTGTTCACAATATTTCATCAGTGAAGCTCCTTTGACTTCACATGCCCCTGTGCAGGGAAATATTTCACCTGCTGTTTTTCTCTGACTTTTTTCCCCTAAAGGTATGGATGTGATAAAGTGGTAAAGAGACATCTGCAATAGAACTTTCTCTGTCTTTCTCCTCGGTAGTTAGCAGTGTGCTCCCAAAATGTGTTCTGGACAATCTCTGAGCAGAAGTATTAAATAAACATGTTAACAGCCCTTCCATTTATATCCTATGCAGAGGCAGAATTTGACATGCATTTTGACATGCATTACACAGTTAAAACTGACATATTTTGAATTTATTTTTTAACATCTTGAAAAAATATTTATAAAATAGTATGGATACAATATAGGAGTATACTGTAAAGTCACGCAGGCTATTAATGCCTCTAACTTGAAAAAAGGCAGTCTTAAATAGGACTTGTGGGAATACTAATACCGTATATTGTGTTCGTTCACACTTTCAACATACCTTCTGAACAAGTTACCAACTGAAACATCATTTTTCATTATCATCTTCTATTAGCATTCAGACTCATCTAAAAAAATGCTTAGTCATGGTGAAACATCAAAGTAGACAGCAGATTAACAGTGTAGACAAGCACATGGATCTCAGAGAGAACTTCAAACAATTTGAGTGATTTGGTTCAGCTAAAGTTCCCCAAGGAAAACAACACTTCTTATATGAAACTTGACCCTTGAAAAATGTTAAAATATTTTTAACATGATCACCACACTATATGTTGTTTTATAGCACTTTTGGAGGTCTAACTCATCATTTCTATAAACAAAGCGATTTCCTGTCTTCAGTGAATTGCTTAAGAAGAATGAAGCATGCCAGCTGATAGATATGGGTGTAGCAGAGTAGTAAAGGAAGAACATTAAGAAATAGGAGAAAATCCCCACCAAGGAATATGCTACAAAATAGTGATGAATTTTTGTCTTTCATTTTTAAGAACTCCTCTCAGAATCAAGAAAGAAAAATCTTAATTTTTAATTACTTATCAGTAGGATTTATAGTGCTAGATGTTGCTCCAGGCTGGAAAAAAAAAGAAAAACAATTTAATCATGACAACTGGATAAATGCTACTGACCCCCAAATTTTCATATTTTCATTTGAGATAAAAAAGCGACTCTTTTCTTTGATAGGATCTACAATCTCTATCTACAATTTTGGCTAGGTTTGGTATGAATATTCAAGAGTGCTCTTTCCTCCACAAGGAAGGTTGGAAAAAAGAACTCAATAAGGCACAAGATTACTAATGGCTTCAAAGAAAAACTTTCCACCTAAGCTCTGACTCCGTATTTGGAACCAAGATGTGTATTTTTTCTCAAGGAAAGCTCTGATTCCTCAATTTAGAGCAATTTCCACTAGATCTGGACTATGCACCACAACTTGGAAGCTAAGTGTTTTGTGCCAAGACTATGAAGTATGTAACTAACGTATTTCCCATGTTGGGAGGATATGCAGTGACTACCAGTAAGACTATCACATCTCTATTGGTCTCAGTTTAAAACAGAGCTGCAACTATATTTTGTATGAAATCCTAGATTCAGAGAAACCAGTGTCTTTTTGCATTAGCTTTTGATGCACCAAAATTTCACCCCTTGTTTTCTCTGTTAGAGAAAATGTATTTATCTTTTGGAAGCTCACTGCCCTGGGTATGAAGAGCAAGTTCTGATCCACCAGCTGCAAATATTTTGTATTATAAATAGACTTTTTGAACCTCTAGTGGAATAGATGAAGGTAAATGAGGAAAGAACATAATCCACTTTCATTTGGCCTTTGTTTTTTCAGATTAACAATAAGTACTGATTTCCATCAGTGAGTAACAGGTCTTTGTCAGGCAGCATTTGGTAATGCTTTTCAGAGATGAATGAAAGTCATAGTAGTATAAGCACCATTGTAGACCTGAAACTGAAATTTCAGCTAACAATTTTATACTGGCCTTATAATCTAATGTTATCTTGAAGTTGCACCTCCTCAGATGTTTTCATTTTCTAAGTACAGCAGGAAGCTAAGACTTCAATAAAACATTACACATAGCATAAAAGACTAAACAGGAATTTTGCAATAAGTCATTAATTTCTTGCCTTGTGTGCTCTGGCACATTTCTAAAGGAATTAGCAGTACAATATTTACTAGTTTTATTGGAGAGTTTCAGCTGTGATTGCCCAGATGCCATCTGCTGAAGCCCAGAGTCAGGACAGTATTTCAGTAAAGCAAAATTCCTCGTACAGTCAGGGTCTGAGGGCATTTGGCACCTCATGATTTCTCACCATGCTACATAAATTTCCATTGTTTGTTCTCCTGGAAAGGACACTCCTTTTCCAGTGACCAAAAAGAAAAATAGTGAAAAAAATCCTTATAAATATTTAAGTATTGCTATCAATACATTTTGTTGTACTTTATGATCACACCATGACCATTCTACAGGAAAGCAAACAGGCAATAAAAAGGCCGTGCCATAGCTAGTGATGTCTCAGGCTTCCTTAGTCCCGTCTGTCTGGGCTGACCCTGCAGCTCACGGCCACTGGTTTGGGGAGCTCCTGCTGGCCCAGGCCAGGAGCACTGCTAGGCAGGGCCGCCTGCAGGGCAGGCAGCTGGCTGATGGGGAAGGAAAGTAGTACAGCAAAGAAACCCTGCCATTGTAGGGAGAAGGAGTGGCCCTATTTTTGTTCCATGTTTCTGCGGAAGCTGTCGCTCATGCTGCAGCATGTCAAGCCCAAGCAAACACAGTTTGCTGTTCACAGAGTGACAGGCTCACAGCAGGGCTGGGGCTGGCTGGCACCTCTGGAGATGGCCTCGTCCAGCCCCCTGCACAGAGCAAGGTCAGCCTCAGCAGCTTGTGTGGGGCTGTGTCCAGTTGTGTTTTGAATCTTCCCAAGCTCAGAACTCCACAGCCTCTCTGAGCGGCCTGTTATTAACTTGTAAGTTTTACCTGCTGAGTCCCTTTGCTTTGCAGAAACACCAAAAGGCAACTTTCAGTGGCTTCTGCAGACAATGTGGCCTTTCAGCTCCCTGAAACTGTAGATGGTTGCAGAGGACACCAATCCCTGCAGGACTATCCCAGGGAACAGGCTCTAGCCTTCAGCCAGAGGCAGGGTGCAGTGCCAAGATGACCACAGCCTCACCACCTACTTTATGTAAGTCACACTTCAGACCCCTTATCCAAGTGCTGCTGGAAGCCTTGGCATGGTCACATCCCCTCATTTCCCATCTCTTGTCTCTGTCTTTACTCGGTGCCACAGCAGAAAATGGTCCGCCTTAAGGGAAGAAAATCTATCTTTTGGGATGCTTTGGGCTTTGGGTCTATTGCTTTAAAACCCAGAGAGGGAATAACAATCTCTGCATGGCCAAAATGCCAATTCAATGCATAATCTGTACTCATGAATTACTGCACAATTTATCTAACTAGTTTCAGCTTAAAGAGAAATATCATATTAAGCCCAGTCATTTCATCAACATTTAACAGCACAAAATATATTTCTTGAGACAGAAGAAAAAAAAAGATGGAATAAAAGAACCTTTAAACACCTGCCCAGTTGCCTTGCTACTGCTTTTTTCTTCTAGGACTTGATACTGCAAGCTTCCCATAGTTACCATCCTTTCTGGTAATGTGAGCTTAGAGGATGTGGATCTCTGCTTATCTAGCAAAGTAGTTCAGTTGCAAGCTAAAGTAAGTACAGATACAATAATATTTCAACTCTGATTTCTTTTGATATAGAACATAAATATATACAGCATAAATGGCAGCCAATTCCAATTATGGAGTTATCACAGCACTGAGGAGGTCCAAAAATTTTGAAAGACAGTGGGGAAAAGCTCTAGCAGGGCAATTCATGCAGGGAATTTTGGGCCCATCCCCCAAAATTTCCTAGATTTTTTTATTCCTACCCAAAAAATGAACAAAAATATCATGCTTGACCCCCTCCTTACTCCTAAGCTTTTCTTTCTGTACTATGCTTCAAACTTCTTTTGTGATGCCTGGGTGGAAATACTTTTATTTTTCCAAATGCTGTGAGAATAGCTGGTCCTGTAACAGCTCCAGAACAGCTTTACTTCAAATGCTGCCACAGCAGCAAACAGGTCTGATGAGGATTAACACCTCCCTGTAATTGGTGGATTTTGATCATTTACAGAAGTGACGTTACTCCCACTGCTCCCACTGATTTTGTTTCATAAATCCCAAGTGTGATATTATCCCCCTGTAGTTTAACTGCTTTTTAGGTGGTGGGGAGGATGGAGAAGAGGAAGAAAATGGGGGCAAGTTGCACAGTTCATGCTACGTTTAATACTGTAATCCATATGTTTTATTTCAACATTCTCTGGTTTAGGCTGCCTTATTTTCATCTTTAGCTCTCCTTGTTTCACTTCTCATTACTTCCTTCATCTTCCTTTGGTTTGCAATGTGTTATTCTACTTTCTACTCTCTAAATTTGTTACGTATTTAGAGGTGCTTAGATTCAGTTGTAAAGAAGGTCACACAGAGTTCAGAAATGTTTGGAAAGGAAAAAAAAACAGAGAAAGATCCCCCATTTTTCTTTTGTTGATGGAGGGTGCTGATGGCTTTGTGATTTGCATGGTGAGGGTTACTGGGGACTAGCTCTGGTACAGCCTGTCCACGTGCACTCAGGACAGTGCAGGGTTGCGATGCTGTTTCCTCGCATGAGATCATATCTGCAAATGAGCAGTGGGAGTTCTCCTGGGGGAGGCTGGGGCGAGGAAGGGAAGAGGCAGACTGCAGCCCAATTTGAAATAATTAATCTAATCTTTCTGTTACTACTATGACCAATTCATATCATCCTTCTGCTCAAAACAAACTGTTGGATGTCGCGTTCTCTTTTTTATAGGCTTCCTGTAGCCATTAGCCCTACGTCAGCCTATGTGATATATCACGTATCCTTTAAAATTCTACATTCATTTGAATGAGTTCTTGAGTTATTAGTTCCTCCATCCACCCACTGATCCCTCCCTTCCCTGCTTTGCTCCAGGTAATCAGCAATTCAGCAGGACACTCAAAGCACCTACTTATAAAATTATCTACCCAGGAAGATGTTAGAGGTTTTATGTATATACAGAGGAGGACCAAAAACAATTGGCTGGGTAAAACATTTACACATAACTTCTGGCTTTCTCTCAGGCAGAGCTTTTGCAAGGGATTTATAGGTCAGATTGGCTCAGCAGTTTCAGCCAATTGCCCACCCTACCTTAACAAAGCTTGCGTGTGTTTGTACAGCTGTGCTCATAGCTGTGGGAGTCCCAGGGATCCCACAAGCCTTCAGTTCCTCTACCTCCCCTTCATCATTTACCAGCACACAAATGTGCACAGAATGAAACTGTAGAAATCTGTCTGACTAGCAGGTTAAAGGCCCAGGATTCAAACCCTGTTTATTTTCTTTGCTTGATTTCCTGCTGCTACAGTGAGTAAATGGTATTTTTCTCCTTGCCTTTTTACCTGTTTGTCTATCACTGTTTGGCCAAGAATGAAAGAAACCATCCCTTTCAGGCTCCTTTAGAGGACTTCAAGGGACACAGAATGTTTATGTGCTGCTCTGGGTCTGCAGTGTTTTGTTCTGTTTCAGCGGGGGTGTTGATATAAAATGGGATATAAAGTCACACAGAAGTAAACCCACCTGCATCTCCGGAAACTTCATGCTAAGGAAGGGACGTATTTTAATTAATATTAAACCAATTCACAATTAAGTCCAATAAATGCTTGATGCTGAGCAGTTTAGAGGCAGTTAATATACCTTTTTGAACTGGTGCCACAAATTACAAAGTCTGCCATCTGGGGAGGTATTACATTTGAAATTAAATAAAAAAAAGTCAAGATGTTTCTGAAAATTAGCTAGCAAATTCCAGCCAACCTCACATTCATTAGGGATTTTTTTGAACACCAAAAGAAAACAAGGAGGAAAAAAAGGCCCTTAAATTATATCTATTAACCTAATAAAGTCCAGAAACTAAGAATTTCAATAAAATGTTAGCTTAGCTAGTGATTTCAAAAGAAACTCTATTTGTATTTCAAGTATTATTGTCATTCCTAAAGTCTGATGCCAGTTTGATAAAAGCTCTAATTCAGAAAAGTATAAACTCTACTAACAAAAGAAATTAAAAACTGTCACATTTTCAAAGGATCCTATTACTCAGTTCTTGCAGACATTTCTAATTAGAGAACTGTATTCATTAACACTTGATATGTTAGCAATCTGCCAAGATTTCTGCTTTCTTTTTCAGTCATTTGGGCCTCTGTTCTGCAATGAGCTAAGCAAAGCCTCACATCCACATCCAGCCTGACTCTGAGGGTAGAAATTCAGAGGGAGTGAGAGCAGGAAAAGAGGCTCCAACATAGGGCTTGCAGGGGCAAAAGGATATTTTAGTTCCTTACTCTTATGACCTCTCCTTTTTTTTTTTTCATTTCATAATTACATAGACATAAAAAGGAACAAGGAAAACCTCAGCTGTTGTCTCCATTGACGTCTAGTTTTGAAAGCAAGTGCACCAAACTTTTTGAAGAGATTTAACTTTTAAAAGGCATTAAAGATTGCATCCCTGTTTGAAAAATCACAGTAAAGTTTCTGACTAGAAATAAAAAAAAAAGTCAGTCTGCAGTTTATGTTGCAGCACTCAGAATTGCATCTGTCACATTTGGAAATGTGAAATAAAAATCCCATTTCCTTTAATTTTTTCCAGGCTGCTCTAAACTAGGTCTAGTTTACCTTGCTCTTCTCAGATTAAGCACACTTTGCACATCAGGTACGATGCTTGCTAGTTGAAAAGAAGTGAAAAGAGAAAGAGGAAGTGTATGGGTACACAAATAACATTCACTTACCAAATGACCATGTTAAATCTTTTCATAGAGAGTCTCAATGAGGTGCCTCAAGGAAGTATTGTAAAGAAACACTGAAGGAAAAAAATGTAATTAAGCGTAAGAAATCTCCAAACACAGTATTTTTCTGTACAATTACCCATACTATTGCTATAATAAAGTTTTTCAAAAATCTTGAGATTGACTTTTTTTTTAGGGGCGGGTCAAAAGGAGAGGAATTGCCTTTTGGTTTTTGACACCTTTTCAGGTTCATATTTTCATGATTTCTATCCAAGTGTAATGGTTGAATTTTTTTTTTTAATACGAGCTGAAATTATTTTCTCATCACACAGAGTCCTGACTTTAGGACAAGGGGGAACTGGAAGGAAGAGCTTCATGCCGTACCGAATCAAAGATCCTACTTACCACGTGACTGCACATTTCATTTCTTTCCACATATACACAAGAGACCTTCAAAAGATCTCTGGTTGTCACAGCACTGCCTCTTGACTCAGGGGAATTTCCTCTGCATCCTGGAAATAATTTCATTGCATGTATAAGGCAATCGGACTTCCATAGTCAAAGCTCAAGATAAAGTGAGGAGGAGAGTAGTGTTCAAATACCAGTGCATGTTGTCAAATTCTGTACATTTGCATTAAGGAAGTAAGAAATATTACTCACTGCTGAAAGTATGACTAGCTGAAGAAGCAGCTAATCTTCTTTTCCAGTTTATGAAGAAAGTTAGATTATAAGCAGACAGTACAGGAAAGGGGTGAAGGACTGGAAAACTCAAGCCCTTCCCTTGAGATACATTTGGAAAAAATCTGTGGGAGAGCTGAAGGAGTTTTTGTTTGACTTTCCGTTTGTTTGGTTTGTTGTACTCCAAAGCAGAAAAAGAGTGTGGATATAATACAAATCTCTTCAGTGTTACAGAAGATCCACCTCCCATATTAATCAAAACATGCAAAGATAGACATTTAACTGAAGGAATTTGTACAGTATGGCAAGAAGGAGAGATTATTGCAAAAATCTGGAATGGAACATCTCAGTGAACAGGAATAAAATACAAACTTATCTGGAAGTAAACAAACATGTTTGAAACCCCCTTTTGGCATGCATGTAAAATTCATGATGTGTTTTGCATCCAAGTGAGACAAGGTCTCCTCAAGGCTACCAGCCTAAAATCTACACTTATTTCTGAAGAACTACAGGAGCTTAGTCCATTACTTAGACCAGGAGATGGTTTTGCTTTTTTTATTTTTCGAATTACCAATGAATTTTAGACCTGCCTCACTTACCCAAATAAAAAAGATAAAAACACTCTAAAAAAATGAAGTAGAAAAATATAAGCATGCAGCCTGACAATTCCTTACCTCTTTTGTCATCACTGAGACTGAAATTAGAGAATAATACAAATATGCAATATTTTTTCACCACATTGTGCCAAACATTTTTTTATACTGACAGGGACCACATCATGTCAAGAAGCAAGCCCTGACAACACACAATAAATACAGCTACACACAACGTGTTAATAGCTTTCAGACCACAATGGAAAATCTTAATTACAATCTGCATATTTTCCTCACACTTCTAAGGTGCTACACATGTAATCCTGACAACATCGGTCATCTGCATTTATAGGCTTCTAGTACGATTAGAGAGATACAATTTCCAAAGTGAAAAGCTGATGTGACTGAATCACAATCCCTTAGTCATGCTGTGGGGACAAAACTTCTATACAGTAGTTCATATATTAAGATAGATTTTGATTTTAGGTAATCCAAGCAGAGGAATTTATCAGCTGGTAGAATTGTACAGTGCCAGGCAGTATCAGCCCCCACTTTTGTAAAAAGAGGGGCACATTGCCGAGAACATATTCAGATTGTTATCAATCCTTGCAGAGACACCAAGGACCAACAATTTTCAGGCTTATACCTGGAATTTGTGAGGTCCTGAGATTTGTAGAACACTCTGGAAGAGTTCTATAATTAACGAGTGCTACCATTCTCATGCTGGTAGCATTTAGATTAAGACTGTGCTTAATCTTTTTTTTTTTTCTTTTCAAGAGAGGTACTGCTTCACTGAGGGCTCATACCTCCTGTATTCTTCTGTGATTCTCACAGACATTGTGTCATTTAAGCCTATTCCTGCTAATTCATTGCCTTTCAAACCTTGACCTGGAAATGCTGCAGGACAGAGAGCATATTGGGGCGTATGACTGAGTGATTGGCAGGAAGGGTTCAGGAATACTGGAAAAGCTAATTAAACAGAAGCAAGAGAAACAGAAAGAAGAACCCAAAATCGAAAAAACATTGG
Source organism: Platysteira castanea (assembly GCA_013397175.1). Taxonomy (NCBI): domain Eukaryota; kingdom Metazoa; phylum Chordata; class Aves; order Passeriformes; genus Platysteira; species Platysteira castanea. The sequence goes on from VYXC01010949.1 coordinate 2,018,402, forward strand.
GACAAATTCTTACGAGAGACTGTGGAATGTTATAGAGATTCTCTTTGAGACACCAGAGGTTTCTCCCTATAGTTCCAGGAAACACATTTTCCAGATACACCTATTGGTGTTCAGATGAACAGATGACAAAAAGACAGGAGGAGAAGAGGGTAAGAATTCAATAGAAAACTGGAGAGAGGAAAAGGACAGGAAAGAAATTAAATGCACCACAAGGAGTTCCAGTCGGATTGGGCAGCTCCATAGCTCTCTGCAAGGAGGTTTTTTAAGAGAAAATTTGTCTACTCCATGTGAACGTGAAAATGAATATTGTTCCCCATGTTTGAGCCTTCTGAGCGACAGTTTTTCATGTCTGCTCTGTTCCTGTGAACATTCTTGTAAAACCCTACAGACTGAAAAATAGCAAAAGCGAGGGTCAGTTTGGGTACAATAATTTAAAAAATATTGAAAATAAGTTTTAGATGCTTTTGCACAACAATGCAATGTTCTAAATTTCTTGAAACAAGATAGGTTTGTGGGGTTTTTCACGACTTTCTATAGCACAGAAAACTGCATCTCACACTGGGCAATGTCATGCAGTAACTTTAATTTCTACTGCTGAAGAATTAGTCGTAAGATGCAATGTTTGTACCAGACTCCTGTAAACTTCAATCAGGTTTGGATTTTATCCTCAGCTTTTGTTTTAAAAAAATGCAAAGTTAAGTTTTGCAAGTATACAATGAACCACATGAAGCAATGAGAAAGTTCTATAAAACTGAACTGGTAAAGCACAGCTTTTTTTCTATGAAGGCTTATCTAAGATATTTTCACTTGTGAACATGAAACAGAATACAAGACACTAAATCGTAATTGAAAATTTTCAGTTATATATATTTATATATGAGATGTATAGATGTATTTATATAAGGTAAGGCAGAATGTTACAATAAAATAGACATAAAAAGCAGCAGTTTCATTAGAATTGCAGTGTATGGAAAAGTTCAAGAAGCATTTGTCATTCAGCTCATTTTGTATGTGCACAGTTGGCTCCCTTCCTCCCCATCCTCCTCATCCTTGAAAGCAGCATGCTGTTATCCTAAGTAGTCTGTTTCCTGTCTAGCCTTCTTTAATCATAATGAAAAGCCTAAAATCCAGAAGAAGATCCAATGTAATGATATTTTTTTTAAACAGAGAAACACTTGGCAAGCACTTATTGTGATTGGCCTAATTATAGCAGTAGAAGAGATGTGCCAATATGTCCATTACAGTTTTCTTCCTCACTGCAAAATCTCATTGGAGAAAGAGAACTTTCAGCTCTAATTAATGGTGGCAAACTTGATGACTTTTCTTATGGCATATAATATCCAAAGCCTCTGTTTGTTTATTTGGGTTTGGTTCAGACTGGTTCTAAAGACTGAAATTACTCCTGCATTGTTTTTATTTTGAGGTGGAGAAGAGCCTTAACCTCACAAATTATACAATGCCATGAACCTCTTCCTACCAGACCCTTTGCTACATTTACTGTATGGAAAGGTTAAATCTTGAAATGGTTCTTAAAACTAGTTGTTAAAAAAACAACTTTTCAGGTACTGTAGCATTTTTCTTTGTTCTGAGCTGTATCAAAAGTGAGAGTGGACTCACTGCATTCTCAGGCAAATTTCACAATGAGTAAGGGTGCACTGAAGGGAAAGAGTGATGCAGTCTCACTTACCAGAAAGAGCTAGGAGGAGCACGTCAATGAAAAACGTGAACTGAGAACTCATGATCTTGTTGGCTCTCCACACAAAGATTCTTCCCTTTTCCTACAAGATTGCTTTTTAGGGTAGTAACTGCTTACCTGTTTGTATTTCATTCATAGTACATACAAAACATACATGCATACATACAGGTATGATCAGGGCTGATCAAAGGACAGGGTTGATCAAAGCTGAGGAGTGGTGTTACATCCTCCAAAAGGGCTGAGCGTCCTGTGACCATGAGAAATCTTGTGTGATAAGCAGAATATGATGTCATTCGCCAGGTCCGGCAAGATAGCTGTCTTCCTGTAAGTCAATTAAACCAAGAGTTTTCATGCTAGGAACACACATCTGCTCAGCCACTGTGAGTATCTGTTGCTAAATACCAGGGAGTACCTTTGAACTGGCTATTCAGGTGGTCTTAACTCTAGTTTCTTCTTTTGACATTTCCATACTGAGGAAATAAGCTTGTCACAGTCATGGACACAATAAACATTTTTAATTTCATTTTCTTTTAGCTGCTTACCCGAATATATTTATGTGCAACAGAGTTATAAATTCAGCTGGGTATTTAAAGACCTGTAAGCATACCTACTCTCTAATTCCTAGATTCCAAGGTAACATCATACTTTTATCTATAAGACAGCATGAGAAAGGCAATGCTATCTGTCTCTTTTATCTTTCAAAAGCAGAAATAAGCAGCAAGACTGAATCTCTTTATGGCTTCAAACTAAGCTCCTTTCATTTCTTGTATCTAATTCATATCCTGTTCTCTCTGGTCAATTTGTGACAAAAGTGTCTTTATCATCCTCACTTGTTAGTACATTTAAGTAATGCAATAGGGAACAGTAGCTTAGCAGTGAGAGACTGCTCCACATTTCCTGTTTTCCAGGAGAAAAAGGGACATTTCCTGTATCTTTGCTATGCCTTACAGACCCAAGATTCTTTCTCATCATCCCAGCAAAACTTTTGCAATTATGAAAAATACAGGGCTGATCTTCTGGGCACTGGAGACTTCCTGGGAACTCTCACACAATTTAGTGCTGTTACCTAATTTTTAAAAATAACTGCTGCTGAGATAGACACTTTTATTTCATATAAATTACCATTTCTAACTAAGGCTCTCAAAATTTTAACTTGCTATACTGGATGATTTAAAACACAAGAAACACATTGGTATATTTTCTGTGTCTTCATAATTTTTTTAAAATTTATTTTAGAAATGCACATATGAAGGTGAGGCAATTATTGTTGTTTGAGTTGCTAAATTGCCATTAATTGGTTTTCACCTGAAATCACAGAACTTAATTCATCCAGGATATCATAATGCTGGCCCATATTATGTGATTTTCAACCACTTCATAATTTTTATAGGAAATAACTGTTAGGATATAGCAGTCACCACATTTTTTCTCACCAGGCATATACATGTATTAATTTATATGCACAATATGCAACAGGAAAAGGTTAATTCCAAAGGGAGAATCCTATATCACTCAAATATGCTGTTGCATATTCACTATATTTGAACATTTACATGCCCAGCTAAACCATATAATCATTGATTGTGGGTGCAAATTATGTAATTGTACATGCTGGTAATTGCCATAACTCTGCCTCTGAAGTCACCTTATTTGCATGTGCGACAGTGGCACCTGCATTTTCAAATCAGGGAATTTACTGTGGGGCAAAACAGTTAAGAAAATAGAGCCCTAAAGGGTACGTCTCACTTCTACACAAATATTTCTAACCCTGAAACAAATTGTGAGAGATATATGGAAATGAAACAAAATTACGTCTCCCAAGAATGTTATTGGAAGATTTTCACATGGTATCACAACATTTTTAAACAGCAATTGCCAAATGGCAGTGCTGCAGGAATCGGGATGAAAGAGCCCTTGCAGGAAAGTCTGTTAAAATAGCAGGGATATGAAAGAGTAGTCATGCAAATGTCAGTTCCATTTTGCAGCTATTAATCTAATACTTCAATCTAACATTTATTTCCAGCCTTTATATTCCTTTGCTTGCATCACTCGGCCTTCTTCAAGGGTAAGCCAAACTCCTCCACAGAAAGACTTGAGAATGGGCCTGTTTAGCTGACTGTGCTATCGCAATCTCTGGCACAAGTTCCTTTTTCCTCTTACTCTCCCACAAAGCAATATTAAACTTTTGTGCAATGGGGGAAGGTCACTTGTTTCCTTAAATTAGCAACCTACTACTGACTGTTGGAATTTTAGAGAGAACAAATTCTCCATAAAACACCCTGTTTCATGGTCTGGGTAGGCACACATCCAAAATTGTGATATAATTTATAATCTTTTGCTTGAAAGTGATGCATGATGTCAACCTAGCCTTAGAAGAAGAGCATTGAGAGCAGGTCTATACCATCTGGTGCAGTCTGAGAGAGAGCTTCCACCGCAGGGCCACAAAAATGAGTTAACCTATAGGCACACTGCAGTATGGACCCAAACAAGTAACACAGCACTGCTGCTCCCAAGCTAGTTCAGGGATTAATCCTCATGAGATGTTTTTCTGACATGCAACCCCTTAGCAGGGTGGATTTCCCCAGTCAGAGTACAGCACTAATAATCTTCCTTGAACTTACCAAGTGAGCTATTTATCCCTTTATTTCAATCCTTAACGTCTGTAATCCTCTCTTTAATAAGCACTTATCATAAGCACTACTTCAATAGATTTAATGAATTGATTCTTCCTGTGACTGTGCAGCATTAATCTTATACGTTTCAATAGGTGTGCTAAAATCACTGCCAGTCATGCCCACTTGTTAGCTTGCAAGGTGGGTCTTCTCTCCATGTAAAACCTGTCCAGGAAGACAGATTAATCCTATCTGTTATCTTGTTTTTATTTTAAGTCTGTGGTGAGAAGTACAACAATTTTGTCTTCATCCACTGGCTATGCAAACAGCTCTCTTTGTCCATTTCTTTCCAAACCAAGCTATTTTCTGTTCTTAGACTCTGCCTCTAGATATCTTCTTTTTCGCAATCCAAAGGCCTCAGAAAATGATAAACAAAAATTAGCACTTGTATCCTAACAGCACTTCCAGCCGCCTGCCTTTGACAGCTTCCAAGTCAATCTCAAGCACAAAATCAGACCTATAAGGTTGTGTCACCTTCTTGGAGAGATGAAACCAGTGGGAGGGTTCAGAGAAGGAAATGTATGGAAATTCTTCTACAAAAGACAAATGTTACCAGAGGTAGCTTACAAAAGCCCATCTGCTCTAGTGAGCAGATACGTGAGCATGATCCCCTCTTTGTTATTTATGTGAGGCTTATATTTGTAATGTGGAGTGAGAACAATACCCCTGTTCAACACCAGCTGTATGATTTTAGATAGCACTCAATAGCCAATTGCACAAGACCAATTCCAATCTGTCAGTGTAGTGTGGTCTGTCCTGTCACAGGAAGTGTTGTTTTTGGAACAGTTTGAGCAGCCATTGCCATTTTACTGTCTACTGACAGAAATTAATAGTGAAGGCCTTGTAGAGCAATTTATCAACAGCTGTTTGAATTCACACTTTTTTTACCCCTCCTATCTCCAGACCAGAAGGAGTGCCTGCCTATTTATGTCAAAATGTCAGTGGAAGATAGAAATTGAGCAGGATCGACTCCTGGGAGTAACTGATCTCAGTGACATGGGTTTCACTAAACTCCACTTGGGCTGGAAAGGGGCTGAAGGGCTCCAGCTCAGGCTGGTCACAGGAGGGATGTAAACACAGATGCATCTAGAGAGCCCAGCCCTGCAAACACAGGCCCCAGACAGTGCAATCAGCACTGCCCAAGACAAAGTGACGGCAGAAAACCTCTGAGAGAAGCAGTTGTTTTTCCTTCACTTCAACCATATAGCATAAAGTAAAAAATACAGACATGTTAATTGACATAAGAAGGAAGTTTATATTCAGCCTTTTCATCTTTTTCTTTTTTTTTTTTTAAATAGCCGCTTTCCTACTCTGAGAGAAAATGTGAACTACGGCTGTTTGAAAGTATTTTATAAATTCCGTCTCTTCTTCTGAAAATGCCAGGCTGAGACTGTTGTTCTTCTATATCCACAGACTGTACTTGTGACACAAATTGTTCTGCCATCCACCTTAAGTGACAGTGTAGTTCTGCTAGAATACAATAGTACCCATAGATGTACCTCATTAGTAGTGACAGGGTGTATACAAAGAGTGATAGGATGGCAGTCCAATTTCAGTATTCATAAAGAAATAAATTAACATCAAAATGGAATTCAAGGACCATGCAAAAGATCAAAAACAAAGAAGTGAATGGAATATTGACAATCTTGTGAAACAAATTTTTAGGGTTTGCTTTCAAGAAAATAAAAAAACCTATTTTCTAATGAAAAAATTATTTGAAACAATATTTGTGTGTATATATGCATAAATATAAATTGAAATTAAATCTTCATTGAAAAAACACCACTCTGAGATACACTGATTCTAAAAGGATTACTTTTTAAAGCATTTTTAAATTCATGTAAAAATACGTTTGTATGCAATAGCTTTGAAAAAGATTAATCTCTAGACAGGTTTGTCCATGCAGTTTTTCTTATAGGCTTGCATCACTGGAGAAATAAACTTTAAAGTCTTGCAGAAACTTTGAAAGAACATTTTCCAATTGCAGGCTCTATTTTTAGCAATTTATCTTTTGCAGCTTCCTTTCTTTGAATGTGACTTTTGATGCTGTTTTGTGTGAGGGATGACAGCAAATAGTCTGGAAGAACCTCAAAGGTGTGGGGGACAGGGAAAAATAAAGGCTGTTTTCCTTGACGAATAAAAATGTGCTTTACCATTCTCTCATGCAAAAAGCTGATTTTTCCAGTGCAGGAAAAAAAAAGGGTGTTCTTGAATTTCTGGCAGCACCTAACATAACCTTCATTATTTGCTATCCTAACCACATCATCAAAGCCTTAAAAATTCAATGAGGAAAAATTGAGGTTTTTTTTCTTCAAAGGAACTCATTGTATATTTCACCATGAATACAGAGAGGAGCGATTTTCTTTCCTCTAAAAGGTGTGATTTTTATTGCAAATCAGAAAGACTGTGGAGGTCCAGACCATGTTTTACACCAAAAGACTAGCACACAAGGAGCCTTCATGACATATTGCAAGGTCAGGAGCTGTAAAAATTAATGCAGAGAGCATACCCCAGTTAATAAACAGTTTTACAGAATCTGATCAGCCAGGAATGACTGGAATATACTTTTTTCCTTAATATGGTATTTGCTTGTGGTTTGTAATTCCTTGGGAATACTGGCTTGATTACATAGATATCATTTTTTCAGACTTGAGATGAAATACAAAGGTAGGAGCATGAAAGAAACATGGATAGGAACCATCCACGTAGAGCAGGATGAAGGGTGAAGAAAGATTGTTCTCACCGAAGGACAAATAGGACTTTGAAATAGCTTTATACACCACTTCATCTTAGTAGAAACTGATTTTACTGTGAAATGTAATTAGATCTTACCTTTGTTTCTTCAGTTGAAATGCCTGTCCTGAAGGTTGTAGGACGTGAATGTTGAATTGCTGTTCTTCAAGAGACACAGGAGAATCCTCCCACCAAGGCCCCCCTAGCACCACTAGGGAGTTCCACCTGTGGGTAAGTACAGCCATACAAGCTGTTGAATATTTTGAGACAATCTGTCATCTATCCAGGCCGTTGATGTAGCAGAGTCTGGGGCATACTGCTTCACACAGAGGAAATTTTTTAGTCTTTGTTTCAAGCTGTAGGCATTTTAATAAAGACTACAGGCAGCACCTACTACATTCAGAAAAGAAACGTAGGTAAAACCCGGATATAAATGCACGGACCAAGTTAGAAAAGTGAAACTGAAAATGCAGCTGTGAATTGACTGTGGCTGTAGTGTCCATGCTATGGATCTGAAGACAGCCAGAATATAATCAGCAAATGCATTAGAGGAAATAACCTGCTACTATCAGCAACAATGTGAGATCACAGTTAAACCTGGGTGCTCAGAGTGTCCTGAAAAGACATCATCCCCATGTGTTTTGTAATTATCTGTTTATTAACTTTGTTTCCCCTCTGTATACTTGCAGAAGTGCTTTTCTTTAAGAGACCTTCTCTTTCAGTACTTCTTGTTTATCATTGCATAGAATTTTTCAGGTGATATTGAACCCAAGAGAGAGCAATCACTTCTCCCAGCTTCACAAAATTTGCCATTTCTGTCTGATGAATGTTACTATTCTTCTCTCATCCATGTATCTTGCTCTTATATGAGAGATCATACTGTGGTGGTACAGGACAGCTGCTGGGTGGGCACAGAGAGATTTCTGTTGCTCCAGTTTGGTGCAGTGTCAGAGTAACTGCACCTTCCCTGGCATTTAAGATTAAGGAGCTAAGAGTGGCTGAGGCACAGTTATATGTGTGTGCTTTAGTGGTGCTGATTGCTACTGAGTGGGAAAAAAAGTGGCATCTTGAACTGGTAAAATTAAACCAGAGCCCTAAACCAGAGAAAGTCCTAATGTAATTTACCTTTTTCTAAAATTATTTTTTTTCAGCTGATAACAGAAAAAAAGGAACAAGTAAGGGTACCATTATATTATTCCTTCTCAGCATGACAACAAAATGAGATAGTAAAAGTAAATAATGATAAATTTAGGTAAGTAAAATGTGTTTGTGGGGAAAATTACAGCTCCTGACCTGACCTGAGCATGTAATGAGGATGCTGAACCAGCAATGTTACTGAAGGAAGGCCGGATCAAAAATGGGCATCATAAAATGAACAGGGTTTCAGGGAAACAGACAAATGTGAAAGCAGGTAAAAATATGGTTGTTTACGTCTTTCAATAGTGATCTTTTTTTCCACAAAGTTTTCTTAATCCATGAAAAATCATCATAATTTCACACTATTAATCGGTTTTGATGGTTTAATTTTTCTACTTAGTGTTGAACAAGTGTTCTGTGATTGTGAGACCTGATGAGATCATTGTGAAAGAGCTTGTACTTACACCTGTTTTACTTTCAAGACAGTGCACTCAACAGACATGGAAATAAGAGTGTCAAATAAATCTTGATCAGAGCTTTGCTCACAACAGATCACAGTGGTTTAACCATAAAGCGGTGAGAGATAATGTTTCAAAGGTGAGTAAGACTCTGCAAATCTGCTTTTGTCTTGCCAAGAGACTAATCTGACTAGCAGAAAATTCTTTCTAAAGACAATGTTTTGGGTGTAACATCTTAGAAATGAGGCTTTTGGTCTTTTGTTTTCACTGAATTCTAACAGTGGGAGGAGATGAACAGGTTGGTTTGTGTGCTTTCCACTGGGATATACAAGCACAAGTAAAGCTGGTTCCTAGGTTATTTCAGCTGGTAGAGCCTCCCTGTGCTTTTTGTATAGAAAATAGGTGTTTATTACTTGGAAACCCAGTAGAGAGTTGTCCTTTAATCATCTAACTGTGGGATCTGACATGTTATAAAATGCACCTGTTAGAGGCTGTGCTGGAATTCAATTAGTTCTCATGTGACTTTTGCAGCTGAACTAATGGGCTGAAAGGTTATACTGGGTAAATACAAGATCCCAAATTGATTCACAGGGAAGTCTGGAGAAATGTCATGATTTCACTTTGTAAATTTGGGCTGTACCACAATAATCACATTGTTATTTTGCTTTAAAAAGGCCGTAACTAGAGCGATACCGCTTACTTATTTTGAAATTTCAAAACAAAAGTCTTTTAGCTAATACTTCTCTGTTAAATGTGAGATCCTTCTGAGTAAGAAAGAAAAATTGCTGAACTACAACAGCTACAGTTTGATAAATGGTGACCATTCATTTCCACTCATTGTTCATATTGTCATGTTTGACTAGTACAGCTAGTCACAGGGAAAATTCATTAATAAGGTTATTATGGCTTGTTATAAGAAAGCAGTGACTTTAATTCATCTGCCTAATAATAACCTGTAATTACATTATAGAAATTTAATAATAAGACAGTTTTCTTTTAGGCATATCTGCTACAGAAAAGATTTTTTGGTGTGTGTGTCCACCAAGGATTTGGCAGATTTATTTCCCTTCATGTTTTCATTTACATTCTATAGCATAGTCTGGTATCAACTGCATTATGCATTTCCTACTTTTACATTGAACAAACAGAACTTCTACTGGTTTACTAATATGAATGATCAAAAAAAGGTATATCTTGGATCAGTTTAATGTAATCTTTTAGTGTCTTTCACATTTTGTACATTTTATATTTCGTATCTTCTAAATACCAAATTATAAATAGTTGGTGTTTACATAGCAAACACATAAAACCAGAATGTGAACAACATAATACAAACAGTTAGAAATTTATGTTAATATCTACACAATTTTTGTTATCTTTTTTATATTTTTTTCAATCCTTCCTCTGTCAAAAGTTGAAGCTAAGAGACGAGTCACTTGTCTTACCCTGCTGCCTCCATAGTTCCCATATCTGCACACTTTTCATGAGCTACTGCTTTCATAATGCAGAAACCTGAGATACATTATGCTCTTCATAAAACCCATGAACAGACCTTATTCTAAGATGTCCATAGCAGTTGATTTTGTTTCTAAGGGTATTTTGTTATAAATTAATATATGGATGCATAGATGTTTACTTTATGATGTATTATCATCATGGTAACTTTGTTAACCACCAAACCATTTTGGCTGAAGCTTTCAAAATAACAGCAGCTTGAGGAACAACCTTGGCAAAGAGAATTTAAACCTATGCACTGTTTTAAGTGGCATCTGAGAGAAACTTTAGGTGGCCTTCTAAATGGGACCTTAATTCTGGAGGAGTACGAGAAATTTATCAAGTAGTCTGTTTTGTTACTGTGAGCATCCAGTACTGGCTAATTGATGGGTCTTCTTGTCCTCCCCCATGCTCTCCTCATTTTAGATTTGAATTTATTTTGACTTTATTTTTTTAATGTTTATTTATTAGCATAGTACAAAGCTAAACTGAAGGAGTAACCTTAGTAATCCTTCGAACAAGTATTGCTTACCTTTCCTTTCTCTGATTTTTTCTCATATTTTCTTTTTTTATTTATTCAAGTAGAAGATGCAACAGATTTTGACAGCTAAATGTCTGTAAACCCTGGTTTAGTAGAATGAATGCATCCTTTATGAAGTTTTCTAGTTTTTGAGCAAATAAACCCAGCATTGCTTCTGTGTACTTAAGCTGCCTTTAGTCAGTGCTTGGAAAACTGCCATTCCCTGCTGGTTGCTGCTGTGGTTAGAAGCTTAAGTAGAGTGAAGTTATCAGGCAGCTGGATGTAATGCTAATTAATAGATCCTGAAAATGTCTTAACCCGCGGCCTTAGAAGAACCAAACCTACTTTTCTATTTGCAGTTTTCATAGAAAAATGGGCATTTATAACATTTAAAATATTTATTTTGGAAAAATTAAATTCAGTTTTAAAATTAATTGATGATGTTTTTCTAACAGATAATTAATTTTATTATTTAATCCATGGTTTTCTCTGGGATTTCCTGTCTGGAACTTGTTATGTTACAAATATCTTATCTGTCTTGAGACTATTACTGCACCATCTCAGACCATGGAGTGCCCTTAAACAATTCAGTTTATCAACAGTAAGACTGTCTGGCCCCATAATGACTAATCAAAATGCTTTTGTTAAACTTGAATCTAATGTCTTCCTAGGCTCTATGTTAATTATTTCTTAAATATAGACGTTAAAAAGAAAATAGAGAATTAAAAAAGATCAGAGAAGCAGCCATGGAATCACTTTGATCACTCTTACTATGATGGAAAAGTCTGTAGTGCAAGAATTCATAACGGAAGAAAGTTCAGGATGTTTGTGTTCATAATAAAATCAGCATAATATTACCACTGAAAGCCAGATATGTCCCCTTGAAAATATGAAACAATCCTCTTTTTTATAACAGGTGTTATTGAACAATGGCTGATGGATTAGAAAATTAAAATAGGTCTCTTTCAGTAAGCAGGAAATAAATTGATTAAAAGTGAAAAATGCATATCTTGTATTTCTGTTGTGAAAATGTTGTCACATCAGCTTCAACATTCAAAATAATCTCCCCTCCATGGTCAGTGAAGATCTGGGATATTTCCTTCTCCTCATCTATTCTTTTTCTTTCTTGATGGTTGTGTTTAATTTGCACTAAGCTCCTATGAAGAGAAAGAAGCAGAAGCAGCCTCTCCTATTTACTCCAGTTTTAGCCAAAACCAGTAAGAAATTGCCACCCAAAGCACAGGGCACACCCCAGCCCTGTGCCTGGCTCTAAACTGAACCTGATACGTGCATGGCTACAAGGTGCAGAGAGGAAGACCCCAGCAAGGGAAGTGTCAGTGAGGATTTCACTAGAAAAAAGTCTAGAGAAATAACTTCTTTTGGGCACTGCGTTTGTTGTCAAGTCAGAGGTAGATTTCTGGGTGAGATAGCTGGTTGCTCCTATTAGTTTCTGTGGAGTGCAAATAAATAAAGAATTGCCCATTTTCCACGGCAGAAAGAGAGGAACCAAATAAATACTTGATTTACCTCATAGGTTTGTTCCCTAAACAAAGACAGGAAGACCTTGAATGGTCTGTAGTCACCTGCGCCAAAAAGGCAGCAGCTCCTTCCTGAGTCACAGGAGGGCTGAAAAACTGGGGAGATGACACTGAACCTTGTACCCAATTTGCAGAACGTCCTGTGCCCAGTGGGAGCCAGAGTGCTGTGCTGGCAGCTGGAGGGTGTCCCTCATCTCTTGGAAGCACAGCTTCCCTGCTTCCTTCCCACCTTCCTGGGCACAGGGCTCTGCTTCCCCCAGCCCTCCTGTGTGAGCAAGGGGCTTTGCTGCTGGTGGGCTCACAGATTTGCTTATCTGCTTTCAGTCGGTAGCATAGGAAGGCAGCTACCTCACTGTCAGCCAGCAAGGGGAGAGCTCTCACAGCAGCAGAGGTTTTCCAGGATATGTTCTTGGGCCGTGCCTTTGGAGGGTCCAGGGCAATGCTCCTCTGGTGTGCATTGTCAGCCTTGCTGCACCAGTCAGCAGAGAGCTGTCAGATTTGCACTGCCTGAGAGGCTGTTTCTCCAGGGACAGCCCTGCATGGCTGGGCCTGCTTTGTGTTAGGAGATGACTGGCTCAGCCCCAGAGAGACCTCTGAGCACAGCCCGCTTTAGTTTGAGAAAGTTTCTTTGAGGTTCACTTTAATGCTACTACCAGAAGAAACTCTGATTTCAGGGTAGGAACACATGTTCACCTTTTAAGTCCTCATCAGGGTTTCTAAGACAGCAGAAAAGAGGCAGGATCTTTTAATATTCATCAGAGAGGATGGCTTAGCAGCTGCCAAGTAGAAGCAGTTGACATTGCTTGGGAACAGGAGCAAGGGTAGCTCTTGCTCCCTCCTCCTACCTCCCTCAGCAGACTGAACATAATAAATTTAGTGGTAAGAAACAAATGGTCTCCCCTGCTGCTTTACTAGAAACTGGAGTGTCAAGTCTTCCTCTGCTGGATAAAAAATAGAGTGGGCAGGATGTGACAGGATCCCTAAAATAAGCTTTGCAGAAGGTAGAAAACACAACCAGGATATGAGCAAGAGGGTGGATATGATCTGAGGGGGCACGACTGCATGATGGAAAGCCCTGAGGAGGAGTGGGAAGAGAGAAACCATGAGTGCTTGGTACGTAGTAAAGCATTTACAGTACCACTTCATGGGACGTTTGTGGTTTATGAGGTATGCTGAGGCAGCTGCTGGATGTGTATTAATGTATTATCACAGTAATGGATTATGTTTTAATTCCCTGTAACGTGCCCAATCCCGAGTAACGCAAAGAAGCAAATTTGGCTTCTGGGCCAAACAGCGAGTTGTGTTGCAGATTTAAGGCATGCTCTGAAGGCTGTGATGACTCCTCACCACACGTTGTGCAGGACATGAGTCCTGCATGCAGCTCTGTGCAGCCCCTGTCTCAGGGCTTTCTACCAGAGGGAGGATGTCTCCCAGGGAGGAGAAACACTCTGTCCCCTGTCCCTTGCAAATCTCTTTTATTGACAGGAAAAAGTTTCCTGGATTAATCCGTTAGTGTAGAAACAGTTAGGGAAAGGGGCTGGAGCAGCCTCAGAAGCAAGATCAGATCCTCAGCTGGTGCAAGTAGCCAAATTCTCACTGATTCAATTCCTGTAGTAGTTTAGCCAGCAATGGTAAAAATAGTTGTAGCACATGTCCCCCAAGAGAAGAATCTCACTCTTATTTTACACATCTACACCCAAAGATAGCCACCATTTTTTGGCAGAAATTATTGTCTGGGAGAACTACTCTGCCCTTAGTTTTGGCCTTCAGGAGTGATGGCAGAGGCGATGCTGGATACCCCAGAGCAGGCTTAAAAAGAAGCAAGCAAGTGAAGCGTGCATTTGCTGTACCAGTAGCACTGTGTCAGTGTTTGGGTTGAGACTGTGAAGAGCAAGCTCAGGGTGGATAGCTTGTTGCTAACACTCCAGCCCTGCCCGGGACTGCATTGGCTATAAATGTATTAAAAGATAATCTCAGAGGAAAAAGAGACAGATCCAGAATGCTTAATCAGTGATGTAGTATACACCAAGTGCTTTCAGTAAAATCAGAGCTACCAAAGTTTTGACTGAGTAGCTGGACTTCAGTGTGTTACCAATAGCACCAAAACTAAAAGGCAGAGAGTTCCTAGGGTTGCAACATCAAAGGGATTTGGGAAAATACTGTCAAATCTCATAGAGGAAACAGGCTGCTGGGGACCTGATGCCAACATTTGAATTACTTCAAATGTCTAATACCAATTAAGAGAGGCAGTGTTAAACTGCAATCCTAATTCAAGCATGGCTCTAGCAAAAAAGAAAAGGTTTTCCCTCTGGGTGTGGTCCTAGAAATGATCCCTAGAGCTGTCAGACATACCCCAGGCATGAGTCAAGGAACAGTTATACAAGTGGCTCTGCTCTCTGTGCTCTTCAGTCAAGGACAGCAGATATTTCATTCAGGTAGCAAAGAGCACCTGCCTAGCTGGGTGAAAAAGTTATGTTCTCTCTTCAGCAGAGCAAAGTACCTGAACAGCTGGTCTGGTGGAAATATTCCCCCAAAATGCTATATTGGTGTACAATGGGCATTAAGAGTTATCAAAAATAAACACTCTCTACATGTATTTTCAAGGCTTTCTGTACTGGATCAGTGTAAGGGAAGGTGTCAGAGGATGTGATAGTGTACAAATAAAATGTTTTCTTTTAACAGCCTCATTGTATGTTGCTGGGGTGAGTTAGTTGTAAGATGATCCTCTGGACACATATTTTGGAAACTTTTTGGTCAACTGCCATGCAGCCAGCAGATTTAGGGCCAGTGATTAAGTTACTGAGGCTTTTGTTTTTTAAGTGTGTTCTCCTCAATATATCTTTCAGGGCTAGCCATGTGCCAAGGGGTTTGTAACCAAGCTGTGATTCTCTTTCATGCTTTCAGAGGTCTCATTACAGGCTGCTGGCACCCACAGCCCTCTTCCTGCTTATTTCAGATGACCACAGCACTCAGCAGAGGCTGAACAGAGCAGACAAGTCCCTCAGTGAGTGGGTCACAAGGAAACAAAATGTGTCTTTCTTTCTGGAAGGCAGAGGGTTTTATTTGTTACAAAATGGTGGTTGTTCTGATCCCAGAGAGCTATTGGAGCTCAGGCAATTCTTTGCATGCATACACACAGCAGCCAAAGCCAGGATTTGGAAAGCAGCAGGGCATTATACAGAGTTTTTGTAGGTTTTTCTGAGATACAGACTTCAGGAAGAGTCACTGCTTCAGATTCTTGGTCAGGGTAATTTGTTTAGCTCTCTTGGCTTCCTTACTGTTTAGACAGTAGATTTTAGGTCTAGGGATTTAATTGTGGAGAACTTTTGTTTTGCATCCATATTGTGGTTTATTCATATAAGTTGGTTGCCATCCTGCTTTGACTATGCTAAGAAAACCATTGTGGATTTTGTTGTTGTTGTTTTGTTTTGTTGTTTTTTGTGGTTTTTTCCTTTTTTCTTCTAAACAGCTTCAATAAGTTTTCCTCCTGAAAACATTAATATGTACTTACCAAATGTGATACTCGGTTCCTCAAGTCAAAGGACAAGCTGAGATCAGTGGAGGTTGCACCAAATGAGGATCTGGCCCATGACTTAAAAACAGACAAAAGGAAATACCGTCCAAAGCTGACTTCTCTATTACAGTGTTTCAGCCTAAATGAAATGCTTTGAGGACATGATATTGGGATTTTTTTTCAAGAGGATCAAATGCAAGAATTAAATAGGCGTGCAAAGTCTGCTTCCCAGGTTATTCGGGTTTCGGAGCTCTGTTGTGTCCTGCTGCAGAGTCTTTCCTTTTGCTTTGGTAAAACATCAGAGTGTAGAGGGTGACCCTGTGCACTTGTTTCAGATGAGTGTAAACAGAAGATGATATTACTTGTCTGAATGAAGTGGACTATCCCATGGAGGAGAATAATAGCTGTCTCCTAGGGCTGTTTTTCTCAAAAAGTAAAGTGAGAACTTAAAAGTCAAAAGACCCAAGAAGAGGGTGAAAGTTGATTACTTTAAGGATTAAACTGTTACCCTGGTGAAGTCAGCAAATACTGTTTCTAAGCAATGATTTCAGTGTCTCTTGAGCATTGTGAATCTGAACCGTGCAATTGGAATGTATTTCTTAAAGATGTAAATATAATGTTATTAGTTTTTAAAAATGTTATTTGGTGTTTTGACTTCAATAAAATACATTCTGGAGTAGTGTATAAAAATTAACTTATGCAGAGAATTTCATTTGGATGTGTGTTTTTAAAAATGCAAAAAGCTAGAAGTACGTAATTAAAAAATTATACAGCTCTTTAATTTCCATCAAATTGTGTCCTGTTAAAAATGTAGTTGCCCTTGGTGTAGATTTTTAGCCACTTTTTCTTCCTTGGAATTCCTTGGAAGAAAGTACTTGAAACGAAAGTACTGTTTCTCTGGTAGCGCCCTGTTAGGTAGGGAGTGATTTTTCACAAAGTCTTGATTATTATTTCATCAAGAAAGTAGGTAGATATTAAAGGTTACCCAGATGGTTTATATATTACTATAATAATCTTGTTCATAGAAACTCTCACAAAGAAAATAATTAATCATAAACATACTGTGATCCCCCTAAAGCAGTGGCTGTTTTAAGTTGAAATCCCATAATGGCTATGACCTCTAACCCTGATGTAACTGTTTCTATCCTGGCTACTAAAGCGGCTGCTCATGAAAGGCCATCAAATGCAGAAGTAAATGCAGAGGTTAACAAAGTTAGTGGACCAAACAAACTTGATACTGAGAATGAACTTTCACATGTAGCAAGAAAATAAACACCACTCTTCCAGACTGATCTACACAGGAGGTTTGAGATGCCAAAATATTAAATGTTATTAAGCACATAATCTCTATTTTACAGATAAGTATTTACTCTGGGGGTTACCATCCTTTTATATTGATAAAAAGTCTTCACTCATATTAAAAAAGAAAAAAAGTTCATGCACTAGTGTGTTTTCAGTGAGATGGTGTTTGCTCTAGACTCCAAGAGAGAATTGGTAATTGGTTTGGGAAAGAGAAGAGATTGCACTGAGATGTGTAAATCTTAAACACTTTTTGTGTGTGGCCTGGTTATTAACACGTCATTTGATTTTTTAACCCCTCCCCAAGTGTAACCTTTGTATGATATAGTGCTTCAGGCTGCACTTTCCAAAATTTTTGTGTTATGTTCTTCCACCCTCCCCAGCCACTTCCATAGTTGGGGAGAATGCAGTTTGCCTCTCTAATGCAATGTCTATTGTGAGGGGCTATTTGCTTCAGAAATAGAAATTGCTAATTGATGCTTTGCTGGTTGAATTCAGCAGGACAGGACTTTGTAGCTGTCAAGCTCCAAGAAAGATTGCAAAGGAGTAGAGTAGGGGCAGGTTTGCATGTGGGATGTACAGTTATGCACTGGTAGCTAGAAAGGCATCACAGATATAGTGATTTCAGCAGTCCTTGAAGAACAGTGTGGGGTTCAGTAGTCTGAAATCTGTAGCTGTCTCCCATGCTGACAGACGAGACACCACCATCACTGGGGTGTCAGTGACTACTACTCCAGCTTCCAGCTGCCTGTGGTGTCCTTCTGTGGGATCCAGCATCTCTGCTGACCTCAGCTGCACCTCATGCCTTGAAAAGCATGAATTCTGCCTCCTTATCCAGAAGTGGTCCATACCATTAGGAAGAAAGTTTCTTTTTCACCATCATGATCCCGTGAACATGCATAGGACTGCCAGGAAGCTAGTCCCAAATGGGAGAACAAAAAGGCAAGCTCTTTTTATGAGTTTCGAAAAAGAGAAACAAAAGCTTTCTTATTAATTTAATCAACTTGGTATCCTAAGCCCCAGTCAGAAATTTTTAGGCTGCTAGGGAATAAGCAATTCAGTGATGAAAAAAGAAAGAAATGTGGGTTATACATAAAACTTGACAGTTGCGGAAACTATTTCCCTGGCCTACAAAGTAGTTTTTCAGGTAGATCAAAAAGAGTTGTTTAGCTCTACACAATTTCCAGTTTTAACAACATTAAATACCTTTTCTACAGTTAGATATCAGTCTTTGAAGATTTTGAAATTGTTATTCCTGTGGGGAGGAGGATATTGAATAATTCCTACCAGTTATGAAACTCAATATTCTCCAGATGGTTATTGAGACAAGCTTTTATACGCCATTGTAAAATGGGTTTAAAATATCCTATGCTGTGATTGACTGAACAAGTCACATGGCTACTGCATACAAGTTTGAACTCCTTTTTCAACTAAATGACCTTATTAAAACCATAAACAAAATGGTACTTAAAGGCTGGCTTTAAAGCAGAAGCTATAAATCCTAGATTTATTGTAGTACTATTCTGTTATTTGTGCTAAAAAAGACAAAAAAACTAGGAAGGCCATTCTGAACATTAAATTATGCCCCTAGTGATCAATTGGTTTAAAAATATATAGTTCCACATACTTTAACAATCCTCTAACATTTTCTTCAAATGACTTAACAAAATTACATGTATTCACAAGCTGAGCAATATCAAACAGAGTAAGGAAGGAGCAAAATGCTATAAGGAGTGTTCCTTGAGTAACATTCTGTCTTCTCTTTCAGGAGTAAGTTTGTACCTAAAGAGACCCTAAGCATTCTCACTCTCACTTGTGGTTTAGTGCCAAGTTGCTCTGCAGTGGTAAACAGCTCTAGCAAAGACTCTGCACATCATGTAATATAAACAGATAACCCCAGGAAGGGGTTACTGGTGGGGGTAATTGGACAAGGAGGTGGGAATCTGCCTGGTGTGGGTGGCAGTGGTGGCTTGGCAGGGCTGGACAGGTGCAGAATTGGAAGCAGGATTTCCCATCTCTGCCTGCTAATGCTCTCTGCCTGCTTCTGCTGCCACACAGGGTGGCTGCCCCTCCTGCAGCCAGGTGCCCCCCTCCTGGCCTGTCACCGCTTCTCCTCCAACTGCACAGGCAGAGCCTGCAGTGCAACCCAGAGCAAACAGAGCAGAGACAAGGGAATTCCATGGGAGAAGAAAAATTATGCCTAAGACCTCCGCTCCCCGACCAGTGCTGCACTGCAGAGTTTGCTGCACCTTGGGGGAATAACAGCAGGCACCTTTCACTCTCTGTCTCCCCTGCCATAAAACCATGCCTACCAAGGTGGATTTTTCTTTCTGTGTTCATTAGGATGCTGGTCCTGTATCCTACCAGAAATGATTACATTTCAAAGTTACTAAACTATCCCCTTAGAGTTTATGGGTTGTTTAGGAGTCCCAGTTTATAAAATTAATTATCCCTATTCAAATAAGCACATGATTCAGTTTAATGATTCTTTGTTGCTGTTTATGGGTCTCCCTTTTTAAGAGTGAGAGTCTACAAAGGTAAATTACAAGGGAGCAGGCTATGTCAGTGAAGTGGTTTTAACTTTGAGAGTAACTCCATGGCATACTCCTAAAGTGAATGAAACCTTGGCATTTCTCTTCCAGGAACCAGCATTTTTTCCTCTTGTTTTTGCACTGCATAGGTCTTGTGACAATGAAAATATTAGATATTATCATTAACAAAAAAGAGCATTAATTAAAAAAAACCATAGCAATGAGAAAAATGCTTAGGGACTTATGTTTCTTTAGGAAATGTGTATATATGAAAGGGAAACAGGAAAATCCATAAAGTGGTTGAATCTGGTACTACACTTAAAATCATGCTGCTGAGATTTTTAAAAGCAATTTTGCTTCTTCCTCTTCTGTAAATATTCCACTTGTAACATAACTCACTTATTGACACATTTTTTTTAGGTTATTTAGTGTGCCTTGGTTTCAGAGTTTCAGTTTAATATTGCTAACAGTCTTAGTAAAAACCCCAGGATTAGCAGTGTATTTGAACACCTGCAAAGTTCATTTAAAACCTGGAATGGCAAATGTTGCAAAATTCAAAATATATTTAACATATTTGTAGTTTGAATGTTAACCACAGCTGCTTAGTGCTGTTCAAGAGGTTTGGAATGTACATATTTTATACATCTCAAGGAATAGATGTGATTGATGGACTTTCATGTCAGCTGTTTGATTTGCTGAAACCAAAAACAGTGGAAGGGGGAAAGACTGGGAAGAGCTGCCAGACCAGCAAATTTGTTTATTAAACCAAAAAAACCTATCCAAGTTTGGCACACTTCTGAATCTTAGCTGAATTAAATAGAAAAAGGGGACAGAGAGAAAAAGAAGATAAAAAGAAAAAAGTAATAAAAGCAGACAAAACAGACAAAAAAAACATTTATTGTTTTACTGATTGCATTCACACCGATGAGTTGTCCTATCATTCAGACAGAGGAAAGTCCAATAAGTGCTTCATACAGAGCTATGAATATCTGATGTACAGGCATTTTACTATCCTTATAGAGCCAGATTTTTCAATGGATCATTCACAAATCTTTCAGAGAAGCACACTTTTCTATGATCCTTGGCACTGATAGCATCATTTTCCATTCCAGACTCAATGATTAATCCAGATGCATACATTCACTTTCCTTTTTCATTCTGAGGAACTGATTCTTCTCATATTTATACTAACCGAATACTGCAGCTTGAAAATTTTACTTGAGCTACTCTTGATTTATCTGAGGGCACAAAATAAAGCCTTTTAACCATTTTCTTTCAGTATCGATAGATATAATGTGTTTGTGTCCAGCTTCAGCCAGTTCCAGTTCTAACCAAAACCATCACTATACGCAAGTTTAACATTTAATTTTCTAGGAACCTTTGGCCTTCACCTCTTCATACACTGGAGTAACAGGCAGAGATGGAAAGCCTGCAAGGTAAAAACATGCTGCACCCTCTTCTCTTTAGTTTTACAGAAGCTACTTCTTAAATTGTTTGTTAACAAATGCCATAGATATTCAGCTGAGTGTGCTGGCAACCAGGGTATGTATCTTTCACTCTTAGATTTCAAGCATCCATCTAGAGTAAAAAAAGTATTGCACAGCTTAAAAAAAAAATCTACAATAGCTATTTGTGAACAGCTTTTAGGCCATACCTATTTAGGGCAAACTGTTGAACACACAAAAGCTGAAGAGACAGTAGTGTTCACATACCTTAGTCTAGACTTGCTTTGTGTTCTGCCTGAATCATCAACTCATCACTTAGAAGAAGCATGAATGAGCAAAGATGAATGTGGACAGTAGAAAGATTGAAATACTTTGTGGTATGATTTCATCACCCAACATATTTCTGCTGTGGGGGACATTTTAATTGGAACTGGTGTCTCTTCAGCCTAAGCAACACTTGGGACAAAAATCTTCATCTCCTTCTATGATGAATCAGAATATTTTGTCCCTTTTTAATGAACATGGGTCTCATCTGAGCACATTCATACACACTTCAATTTTTTTTTTTTTTTGCTACAGCTGCTCAATATATTGAGAAATTCAGTCACACTGAAAATCTTTAGACATTTCAAAATTCAATATGCCAAGAGCTTAGTAACCCGGGTGGCTTATCCCCATGCTCCATTCTCTTGTTTCCCTGTGGAATAAAATGTCCAGATCAATGTTACTATTCTGATACTCAGAGGCCAGTATGAATTTGGCTACAGCTAGATGACGACTAAACACTTCCCTTGAGAACAGGGCTTCCCACCAACAGCCATGTTTTTTCTGGGAGAATTAAATTGTGCACATTCCAGAGAGGTGTTTGAATGCAAACGCTAGGGGGAAAAAAGCAACAATTCAGAATAAAATCCAAAAAATAACTGTGTGATGTAGTTTTGCTCAGTAAAACCTGGATCGAATGAAGTGTTGAATAATTTGGCTTGAACTATTGAAAGATGTGGCCAAAACTGTTTAAAAGTAAGTCTTCCAGTTTACTTCAAACATGTCACTCAAGTATGCGCCTAATTACTTTTTCCAGGATTTCTTTTTGCCAGCATCTTGAATAATCAAGCTTTTTATTCTTATTTTATGTGCCTAAATACACAGCTGCCAAACATGTAAAACACAGAACAGTCAAGCTTTTTGGGGAGGACAAAAGATTTACCTTATGTGTTTTATCTTTCATTTCTATTATAATATACTTTGGAGGAGGTTAGATAATAATAGATACATTTTATTTGCTCTGTTTTGTTTTTGTTCTATTTGCTTTTGTTTTAAAAGGGTTATAGAAGTTTTCTGTTGTGTAATAAGGTAATTTAATAATATTGTCTGTACTCTTTATTTTTCTCAACAAGAACTCATTGAAAATTCGTACTTGCCATATGCTTGTACAAAGTCCTGTACCTGTACAAGTGAGAATTTCAACTATATTAATTAATAAAGTATATTCTTAGAAAAAAATTGAAGCTTAAATAAAGCTTCAAAAAAAGCTTTAATGGTACATTAACAATTATTGAATAAAATCTGCTTAAATTCCTTTCTAAACCAATACATTTTCTTTATTTCTTCTTCCTCTACCTGAGCTAGAGTATGCTGCTTAAGCAGAGGGTTTGTTGCCTTTACTCATATCAATGACACTTACAGAATCTGTCTCTTTTGGCCCTAAATATGACACATGTGTCTAAAAGACTCTGGGTATAATTTCTAGCTGCAAGTTGCTCTTTGCAATTTAGCTCAAAATCAGGTATATGACTATTAAATTATGTTAACTGTAATCAGGTTATTCCCTCACTTTTGAGGGCTTGAGTGCATTAGTGAATATTTTTGCATGTAATTGTCTTATTTTATTTTGAAGCTCAGTCTTTGAAGCTCTTTTGGACTGAAACACACCACTGACCCTCTTCCAGATACAAACATGCAAGTCCCACAATCTGGAACTAATTGCCCAGGCACCATCTGGAGGTCCTGTTCCTTGGTACAGGCTGCTGTAATCCTGAGGCTTTCACAGCAGAAGTAGGGTTTTACAGTATCCTTAAGATGTCAAAATATTTCAAAAATGTTTCAAAATATTTCCAAATCCATCTGCCAGGTGGGGACGCTGGGAAGGCTGCCATGCCCATAAACGCTTGCCTGCCCATGTGCAATACAGTCTATTTCAGGTAAGTACTGCCCAAAATGAGAAGCTGGACGGGGCATTGGGCAGACATGCTGAGATGGGAGCAGTGTAGGGGAAATCTCCTGAGTCTGGGTGCACAGCTCTTCCAGGCACTTCCTTCTTTCAACCTATTTTTAGCACATCTTTTTCTCAGGCAAAATCTGGAGGTTCTGTGGGTGGCTGATCCTCCTGCAAGAATGCAGCCCGAATGACGTCCTGCCTTCCGGTAAGAGAGGAACTCTCCAAAATTGTGCTCCTCTCTTAATCCTGAGTTTCTCTTTCATTCAACAGGCCATTAGCTTTTCTGCAAGAAACCCCTTTTTGGGAATGGGTTTGGTCAATAGCAAATACCTTCTATTAAAATTTTCTAACTTCATCCATGTCAGCTGCTTAAGAACTATGATGAGAAAGCAGCTAAGAAAAATCAGAGGGAAAAATAAGTAGGAAAATGAGGACCTAAGGATTTCTTGCATTAGGTTTTCAGCTCAGGAGTTTTTTGCTTTGGAGACAGAAATATTGGAGCCAGGAAATGATTGTCTTTTCTCTCCAGCACCTCAGTGGTGTATAAGAATTTGGAGTTTTTGTAAGGGTTACCTTGGTCTTTGTTAAATTCACAGATTACTTATTATTTCTGAGTGGAACATTTAAGCCTCAAGCTAGTGTCCCCCAAAACCCACTAAAGGATTTGCATTTTCTCTAAGCAGTTTTTGACTTGCCAGTTAATGGTCAATCTGAAACGTCTTTTCTTTTATACCATCTATTCAAATTTCAAATATTTGACTAAAAACTTGCTCAACCCAGAATCCTCTTTATCTGGAACAAAGCTTTACAGTGACAATCAGGGAGAAGCAATTCCAGTTCAAAACAGAATCTAAAGATGTTCAGTGGCTGGTCAGTCTGGAGGCGAAAAACGCTGCACAAGTGCTTTTCTAGTACAGCTTTCTTGTTTACAGAAATGTTCAAATAATTTCCATCCAGACTTTCAGAAAGCCAGAGTTGAACACTACAGTCAGATAAGAATTTCTAGCAAATTTTCATGGGAAAATTGGGGTTTGTAATGGAAATAATTTTGTAAGTAACAATAGCAGCAGCTGCTACTTATGTTGCTCCCCAAATAATAAAATCCTGTAGGAGTAGTTGACCACGTTCAAACATGAAAATGTTTCAGCCAAGAAAAAATATCTTGTTTTACTGACATTCCTTTTACCCCCAGCTGGTTTTGTATAATTAAATCTATCCTCAAGGAAATGTCTTAGAACTGTTTTTGGCTGTTTATTTAAACTTTTTATTTTCATGTGTTCCTTACACATGCTATCAGGCCAAGTGCTGCTCTCAGTCACAAAAGTTTGAATCCAGAACAGTTGTGCTAATATTAGCCGCATCAAAGTCAGCTCCAGAGGCTAGACATATCTCTCCAGTAGTACTAGGTGAACACTCTTTTGGAATTTAACACCATTCTTCAATAAGAGTCGTCTTTATTGTTATTGCTTAGTCATTTGTGAACAGGTTTACTACTGTTATTGCACTGACAATAGTCTGTTCCTGTAACCACAATAGAGTGTTTTCATGCTGGTTAAATTGCTGCTTGCTAACTGAAGACCTCCTAAGTTCTTGTGGCAGACAACTTTCATATCCTATTTTGTCACAGAAATTCATCTCATTTAACAGAAGCCACAGCCCTACCTGTATGTTCATCTGAAGAGATCTAAAAACTCCCCACAGAAAAAAAGTGAATTTAAGTTCTCCAAGGATTTTGATATGAATCTTGAGGCAAATGACATTCAAAAGAAAACCTGAAAGTTAACTAACTACTAAATTTTCCTAAATGAAGTAAGAAGAAATTTGTAACTGCTACCAGACTGGCATAATTAAATCAATTTCTGTGTTGTTCAGTAGCTCTCTAATGCTCCTGTACTGCCAGCTTCTCTGGCCAGTTACTTTCTAATGCTATAACCAGGAATATTAATATTTTTAGCAGCAATATTATTAACTATGCTGGAAAATTCACTCTTTATCATATGAATGAAATTATTAAGATTTACCCTTTTTTATGATCTAAGTGAATACAATACATGAAAAAGAAATGGTAATCTGTCATTCACCAGAATTCCCAAAAGTAAAAGTATGCATCCAAGTTTCATTTCTAGTTTGTTATAATGTAGAAAAAATCTTAACTAGCATAGGGGTAACTGGAGGAATACATGTAATTAGTTTCCTTCCTGCCTTCCTGCCTTCCTGCCTTCCTCAATCTCTGTCTTTCTCTTTTCCTTCTTTTCTCCCTTTCTCTTTTCTTTCCTGTCTCCCTTCTTTCTTTTTTCTTTCTTTCCTTCCTTTCTGTCCTTCTCCTTCTAAATGGAATGACTAAGATTTTTTTCTAGTTATATATTCAAGGGGAAAGGCAGGTTAAGATTTTACCACTTTTCCTGTGAGCAATAAAAAGTTTACTCATATATATGGCCTGGAGGTCTGGAACAGTTTGTATTTACTCATTATTTCATTTCTACCATCAGCTTTATTTTCATTAAATATTTTCAGCTTACTTTTTCATCTATGCTGTCTCACTACTCCTGTGCTCTTTCTTCCTTGGGAATACTAAAGGACTTGTGTAATGGCTAAGAACTGCAAGATTTCTTGTATTTTCTATGGTGGCCTGGGATGTATTGAAACATTCAGAAAGACGTCATCTCTGCTCATTTGTATTTAAATTAAGAATTTGTTTAAGAAAGAAATCCTTGTTCCCATCATGTTCTTGAGATGCACTAATCTCACTGGCTCCTTAGCCTTACAGATACAACCAACATTTTAAAAAGGCACTTCAAAAGCAATGGTTTTGTACAAAAAACAGAGAGGATACTGATACCTTGAACATGATTGTTTACAACAGGAGTATTTCAGTGGAACAGTGAATTTAATTGGATAGTGCTGGGCAAAACATTGACTTCTTTCTTTTATTCAAACTTTTTCCAACATGAGTTGGACCGTAAGACAATCAAAATGCAAACTGTCTTTTATGATTTTCACTCTAACTATTCTTCCTAACCACATAAGCATGTTCTTCCACCTTACTGAGAAAGGTACAAAGCTTCATGGACCATGCAGGAAACACTCTTTGGGGCTTCACATCTCTATGCTGGGCTCCCAGATCTTAGCTATGTTGTCCATGGTACTCGGCAGCACAGGCAATAGTTTCGTGAGCTTACATTCATTACCTGTGCCCTTTAGTACCTGTATGGTGATCTGAGGTAGTGGACCACTGAGTTTGCTTTACCAGCACATTTTTTCAGAGACCAGAGATGGTTCAGACCACGGTATAGGAGATGCTCAACAGTCTCTTACAGGATTCATTTCTAGAAAGATTTAGGCAAGTTAAGCCTAACTGTCTGATATGCCAGAAAACATTAACACAGTTTCAAGTTCAGATTCCAGAAACATTCATCAAAAGTTGCTGAAATCCTGAAAAAGTAAACCAAATTTAAAATTGCCTGTTCTGTTGTGCTTCATTACTCACAAAATCACCAATGGCTTTGTTCCTTGTGCCACAAAGGTTCATTATTTTTGCAGTGCAGTGGGCATGCATTCTCTTACCAAAGAACTTATTTTTTAGTCTCAGCATTTCCATTTTGACATTAGAAAAATATACAACCAAAATCTATAAGACTTTGATTAAATGTTGATACAGCTGATTCCAACACAGCCAAAGCCAATGACCATACATGGAATCTAAACAACAGCTCGTAATTACAGTGTCAAAGGCGTGTATACACTGTGTGTTATGTTTCATTGTCTGGCATGCAAATATAGACTTGGTTTCCTTTGCACTATTTCCAAAGTATAAAGAAAGCTAACCAGAGAGTTCTGTTTCGTTTACACAAAAGAACAAGGTTCAATCATGTTTGATAAGTTGCAAATTACTGGTAATACCACAAGTGTTGTTACAGCTGCTAAGAGTGGTCAGGAGGATGTACAAAATACAGCAACGGCATGAATCAAAAGAAAAAGTCTAAACAATTTGAATGATAGTGTATAATACTTCTAACTTTAACTTGGTGCAAGTGCTTGTCAGCAGCATCTCGGGCTGTGGTGAGATGGGTGGAGCAAGTTGCCACGTATGTATTCGATATTCTGTGCTTTGGCAGCCTCCCCATGGACTTTGTTCCTAAGAGGACCAGAAGGCATAAAAGGGAAAGAAAAGGGAAGGTTTGGGAAGGTTTGGGAAGGTAAGGAAAGGAAAGGAAAGGAAAGGAAAGGAAAGGAAAGGAAAGGAAAGGAAAGGAAAGGAAAGGAAAGGAAAGGAAAGGAAAGGAAAGGAGGAATTCTGAAAATTAGCACTGTGAAGTCTTTGCATTACAATGAGCATAGAGTTCCTTTGGGCCCTGCTAATTAGAATCAAAAGGATACAAGAAAATAATTGGTTTTTACGAGGAAAAGAATGACACGCTTTCCTTATTACAGATATGAAATTGGAAGATTGAAAAACATAACTAGAGAATGAATAGCTGAAAAGCAACTTAAACCCTCTTTTATTTGTAGTATCTCATGATTTGTAAACTTATAGGAATACTGGGAAACAGGGAGAGGATGATGCTTATTTCCAAATGTGAGAGGTTGGCAACCCTACGAATGCATCCCAGGCACTAATTATTATTTGTACATCAGATGACTGTGATACTCCTAAATCTTTAAGTAATTACATTACACAGGACTCTGCACTTTTAAGCAAACTTGTTCTTCTGTAGTCCTGCCTCTTCAGTCAGGGTATGTTCCACAACTGGAACAGCTTGAGCCGGGTTAGCCCCTTGGGAAAGTTCTAATTTACAAAACCCTGTTTAGAAAAATCAAATCTATTTAAAGGCATTACATTCTAAACATAAACTCCCTAATGAGCTGTAGTGAAATGGCTCTAGGCAATAACTTGCAAAGTTCAAATGATTTAGCCATTTTCTGCCATGTATTATTTTCATTTAATCTGCATCACAAGGACTGTAAAGAGTCCAGCTGTTCAAAGTGAGTCTTAAAGAGTCCTGCCAAACATAAAGGCTTGTCCAATTGTTTCCTTTTTTTACTGTGTTTGGTTAAAGACTTATTAATTGATAGATCAAATGGTTCCTAAGTTTGAAAAAGAATAAAAATAGGAATGCAAGGGGAGTCAACATTTCTATACAGAAATTATTGCGCTTTAAAAATAGGCAATTAGAGGAAGGAAGGAAGAAAGGAAAGAAGGAAGGAAGGAAGAAAGGAAAGAAGGAAGGAAGGAAGGAAGGAAGGAAGGAAGGAAGGAAAGAAGGAAGGAAGGAAGGAAGGAAAGAAAGAAAAAGAAATCTGTGGAACATCCTTGGTGTAGTGAGACAATATGTGCTTTTATGTTCAGATCTTCACTCCTTTGGGACCAAGGGTGCACCTTGAGGATGTGATAAGTCTCTCTCTGATTGACTTTGCCATCTACAAGCTGCAGTGCAGTTTTTTTTTCAGCTGTACCTGTAAGAAAGGCAGTACAGTCCCTTTGCATGGCAATTAATTTCTATTGTGTTGAGATCTTACTGGGAAATTTTTTCAGAAATCCCATCATTTTTGCCTAGAAGAGGGACTAGAAGAAGTGATGGAGGACACACAAATTTCTAGGTGCTCCTAGAAGAAACGCAGTGTCAGATGCAGAATGCACTGGTGACTAATAGGCATTTCTTACCATTCCTTCAGAGACCATTGTCCTTTTAAATGCAGGCCATGGTTTGCCTTAGATTATATTTAAATAATGGAAATACACAGGTTTTTTGTGAGCTGTATTACATAATTCTAATAAAAAGTTAGAATATAATATCAGTAGTCTGTACAATTGAGTACTTGCTCTCTTCAAGACTTTTTTCAACATCCAGAAAATGCAAATCTGTACCTGTTACAGGATTTGGTATTTTGGTCTGGTCAAAATCACTTGACAAATTTAAACATTAAAAAGTAATATTCTGAAATGTGTAAATGTTAAAACCACAACTTCCATGTAGTAATGGTGAATAAACATAGCAAACTAGGTCTATTTAATAAATGAAATGGTGTAATGTTAACTGGGAGAGGTGGATTACGTTCATTTAACTGCTTCCTATTTTAAGTAATTATTGCAAAAACATTGTATGTTGGTCAGAATGTCCATATCAAAAGCAAGTATAAGGAAAAAAATGTGACTTTTTATTTTAACTTTTTTTTTAACAGAAAGATTTGGTCTGTGCAAATATTCCCTCTTTTTACAATGGGATATTGTACTGGAACTGGTAACACAAATTTGGAAGAACATGGGTCAATTAAAGAAGTGATGCAGTAAAAAATTTGTTTCAGTTTCTCAGCTCAGTTGAAAATGTTGTAACAGAGTCTCTTGCTGAAGGCAAATACAACTGTACTGGCATTTAAACTGCATGAGGATTGTTTCATCTGTCTAGATTGGTGTAAAAGGATGAACCATGAATGAGGATCCAGTCTGAGATTTACTGCAATACATATTCTTCACAAAAGAAATTAACTCATTTTCTGATCTTCACCTATTTTCTATGGTTATTTGCCCACAATTTAATCACATAGCAAACATATGTAAAAGCTATTTTACGACTTTGGTGGCACGAAACCCAGTCCTGAATAGACTACAAATATAAATGAGTTTGGTGGCCTCATCACAATCCTGGAAGGGTAAAAAAAAGGGGGATTCACCAGAAAGCCAAAATACAGCTCAAGAACAAAGGAATTGTCTGTTTCAGGCATATTGCATATCAGTACTGATTTGGGGGCCAGACCATTGTGTAGCTCAGTGCCATTGCAGCTGCAGGGCACAAAGACAGCTTTAAGTTGTTGGCACTCTCCCTTCACTAGTGCTAAGAGGTGCGGCCTCCAAATTTCACTCTTGGAATAATTTAAAATACCCTGTGGGACTGACAGTCCTAGGAAGAAAAGCCAGAGTCCTGTGATAAGCTGTGCATGAGGAAACCCAAGACACACTCTTTCCTTCAGGTTGAAGAGACAGCTTTAAACTCACTCCATTGCATCATGAAAACAGTAGCACTGTAGCATTTGGAATAACTTCTTCTGTAATGATTAAAAAAGTGAGAATTCCTCTACCTTCTTCTCTAGTGACTTGTCAAGCAGGAATTAGCATAGGGCTGCAAGGATGGAGAAGCACAAAGGTACCTCAGTGTACTTGAGGTTCAGACTGGAGGAGTAGAGAGGTTGGGTATTGCATGGTTCTCCTGCCAGTGAGATTAACTTCATGACTTCAAGAGCCCTATATTCTCGTTTACCAAAGAAAAATTGAATGGAATGCTTCACTGCATTGTTGTACCAAAACACAGAAGCTCAATTTTAATGACCTTGCTAGAGTACACAAACAGAACTTCTTGTCCCTTAGTGATCAGGCCTGGATTTTCCTGCAAGAAATTAGCCCATTCAATGTTCCACTGCTGCTGGTACCTGAGCCAGCTCTGGTGTAATGGAATATAGACCTCAAGTTACAAGAGCCTCCATGACCTGCTTCTAGCTGATGTATATCAATACAGTTCCACTAAGATAAATTAGTAGTTGAAACTTTTAGCTCATGAGTTGAGGTACAGTGCTTTTACCAGGCAATCAGTCTTTACTTCTGTTTATTTGGTTAGAATTGTGCAGTGCTAGTGAGATTATATCTTGGGGATTAGGGAATGCCTTTCCAGAAAGGTAGGCTGAACTGGAGAGAGATGAGTGACACGCTAACCATACACAATGTCTGTGGAACATGCTGACAAATATCATCAGATTAATGAACTGTGGATCACTCAATGTGTGGTCCAGATAAGATTGTACAATAGCAGTGGCTATAGAGAACACAGTACATCAAGCCCAACAAAATAAGAAGTTGATGTGTAATTTGTGGTGGTGTGTTGTCACAGACGTGTTCATACTCAAATGCACACACAGAAACAAATGTTAATTACAATTTTTTAGTTATCTCTTCCCAGAGATAAGTAAATACACTCTCTGTTGTTTCTCTTCCTGCAACTGGAGAAATTCTGCTTCATTCTCCTGGGAAAAAGATGCCTGTTTTTCTGTTTTTCATTTCCCATCTGGTCTGGTTTTTTGAATACAACTGCCTGAACTTTGGAAGAGTGGTTCTTGCTTTACTCACATCACTGGACACAAGATGCATTTATAGAATCCATCCCCTGGATATTTATACAGTTATACAAATTAAAATGGCTAACAATTATGAGATAAGAATTCTCAAGTTTTCCTGTCCTCTTATCTAGTCCTAATGGTTTAGGAACCAATGAGGATGAAGATTTTGATCATTTAATTAAAAACTAGAGGTAGAAAATTAGGATCAAAGGCAGGTGATCTCTTGGTGACTTATATCAGCTTATAGCTGTTGAGAAGTTTGCTTCTGAGTTCCTGTTGTCCCACAGTCTTAGGCAGAAATGAGTATGTGCTTCCAGTACTTCATGGAACGGATAGCAAACTCAATAGTTCCTAGCATGAAAAGGGTGTGAAAAAAACTTCTAAGAAGCAACACAGCAGGAAAATGAAGATTGATGCAAGGTTTCCCTCAGAGAAAATGTGCAGTTCAGACAAGATGATATTACACGATGAAATCAAGCAAAGATAAAGACAAACTGATTTCTTCCTCACCCTTGCATTAGGTCTCACTAAGGTGAAACATATTTGAATTATTACAATGGTCATCAGGGTTGTCACCCTCTCAATAGCATGATGGGAGAGAACTAACTGCAGCTCCATTTGGCCATCATAAAGAGGTGGTGTGGATGGCAGAGTTATTTCTGTGATTATCCTTTAACTGCTGAGGTGACTCAGTTGCATAAGCTGCTGGCTGTGTCCTGTCAGCCTCCTCAGCTTAGTCTATCATTGCATGTCCAAAAGTTCCCACACAACCTGTGTTTGCCCATCATCTACAGTGATGTCCCCAGGTGCTTCCTGTAGGTACTAACATATAGTGAGGCATCCTGGCACCTACCCTTGCAACTTGTTCACTCAGTTATCACCACCAGCAGAGCTTAAGGCTGTGTGACAGAGTTCGTGCAATTGCACTTATCTACAACTTAGTTGCAACTCACTTAGTAAACTTAATAAGTATGTGGGAAACAAGGGATGTGTTAAACTTACAAGTCTCTTCAGGAGTTCTAGCCCTGGCTAGGACTGATAAACACTGCCATTTACCCTATCAAAACACTTGTGTTTTGAACTTGAATCTTGTGACCGAAATTTCTTTCTTACTGTTAATATTCCCTGAAATACAAATGCCAAGCCAGCAGATGCTGAGTTAAGATGGGAATAATTTTCTAGTGAGGCAGAGTAAGGACTATAAACTGTAAGAGGAAACACATTCGCTGTTAAACAAAACATTTTGTTTTGGTAGGATTAGGAGCGATTTCTGAAATGTGACCTCCAAGCTCATCTATACCCATCCAGTAGATGATGTGCGTCAGGGTTGTTTGGCAAGGAAAACTAAGCTGAAATACCCTTAAAGCAGCTCTACAGATCATGCTCACCTCCAGAGTGGAAGACTTCAAATCTCCATCCATCCCAGCTACTCCTGAGGTACTAATACTGGGGCAGGTACAACTTCAGGCTTCCTTCTGCCCAGAGTTGCTCAGGACACAAGTCTATGTTTTGCTCTCCTAGAGGCTGCTAGCTATGTGTCTCTGCCCCAGTGGAAAGCCAGAGCTTTATGGCAAACACTGCCTGGTACAAGGGCGGTGTAGCTTTCTCCATCAAGGTCTCTTCACAGTAAGATTGCCAGGACAAGGCAGCCTCCAGGAACTGGCACTGTCTTCATACCAGTTCTGAAACTCTTTGCATCCTACCAGGCAGTGTAAAGAGGCCACAGCTCAAATTTATGAGAAACCACTTAGTTTTGTACGTGTCCTGAAAATCTGGTGTTCTCTCTGTTCATCTAAGGTGAACTGAGCATCTAAAATGAACAAAATTGAAGCTGGTGGTATTGCATTCTATCTAAGCCATATGAGACACCCTTTTGCAGGCCTTGTTCCTGGAAGGTATATGCTGTAGGAAAGGGATGGAAAGAGGCAGACAACAGAGCAAATGAAGGCTGAATCAAGATTTTGGGTGGGCTTACTCCAGGAAAGGGGATTTAGTGCTGTGTGCCAGGATGTTTGTAGCAGGGAACTGATTCCAAAGAAGACTGCCTCTATTCTTCAAAAAGACCTACTCAAAGGAGTTTTGAAAATAAATTAGAAACATGATACTGCAGTATGCAGAACTGGTGTAAAATTCCAGTGTCAGCTGATTTTGTTGAATGCACAGTGAAAGGAAAAAGAAAAAAAGGAATTGATAGTTAACATCTATAGAAAAATAAATCTTTGACAAGTAATTTGAGCCAGTGTAACTTTACTCAGCAGGAAAACAGGAAAAGTCATTATTTGCCAAAACAAATCTTTCAAAATCTGATAATATTTAAGAAATAAACAGCTCAATCAACAGTCTCAAAAAAGTTCAGGCAATTTCCTTTCCTAAGATGATGTCGGGCAGCGTCAAGCAGAACCACACAAGGTGCTGTGGTTGTGAAAAGAGATCCCCTACGATATCGCCATGCTCTGCTCATAGAGAAAGGTATTTCACAGAGATCACAAACAGCTCTGTGCTGTGCACATCTCTCCACACACAACTGGCTCTTTGGCATCGGAACCATTGAAGAAAGGCTTTGACTTCAGTTCTGCGTTTTTACATGAGTTATTTCTCCTGTCGTGAAGTTCATGCTGTAATTCATTACTCTTAGTGAGTTAAGTCAATTGTAAATTGCGTGATATAAATGATGATTGCAGTTAATTGAAGGCAGTATCCTTTACTACTGTATGAATCAGCAAAGGAGGACTCAGAAGGAATTCTGGTTCTGATTAAGCTCTGATTTTGGCCAAAGGCTTCCAGTAATTTTTTCCTTTTTTTAAAAAATTGAATTCTAGCCAGCACCTGTTAGATAACAAAAGAGACTAAAACCACATTCAAAAACTCTTTAATCAGTGGATAAACTAGCAAAAAAAGATGTGAAGTCCTGAAATCACTCCCCAGTCAGAATATCTGTTACTAGTAGAGCAGAAATATTAACTCTTGCCTTGGGCTCAAGAGGAAGAACAAACCTTCTGGTCTTGTCTTTTTCTTGGGCATGGCTGTGACCAAAGAAAGAAGATATTAGTCAGTTTTCCCAAGGCCTTCTGAAAGAATAAAGAAGTCTGGTTTTCAAAATATGGCATGAAGTTCTTACCTATCAGCCAGAGTAGATCATAATTTAGGACTGCAAATTTTTGGGAAAGCAAATGGCATGAAGCAGAACAAGGAGGGCATGGTAAAGGACCACTGTTCTCTTCTCCTGTTCCATTAAATGTTTTGAATTTTTTCACATCCTCATTTTGTCTGGATTGGTTCTTGTCTGGAGTGAAAAAACATTCAAAATGCTAAATTTAATAATCTTTTTGTTTCTAGGTTTTATTTTGTGAATCCTGGCCCCATCATCACAGAAATGGAAAGGTTACTGGAAGTTAAAATTTGTCAGTGATTGAAATTCAGGCTTAATCCGAATCTAGTTCCTGGATCTGAACCCCTGATCTGAATCATTTATTCAAAGGAAACGAGCTGCTTTTGTACACTTCTTTAAGACACAGTATTTCCTTATATGGCAATGCTCATTACACAACCTATCCGGTGTTCCCACATCAGCAACACACCTTCTACATGTCCTTCCATGGGGTGATCATGCACTGCTCACCCGTCTGTCAGCTTCCAGCTGGCTCCTCTCTGTAGGGGCCTGCCCTGTGACACCTCCTCCCCCCAGGGTCTGTGCCGCCACGTGCTCCTTGGTGCTGCCATGTGCTCATCTTGCCCCATAAAAGTTCTAAGTCCCATTTGTCCTGTTAGATAAAGGTGAAGGGTTGGATATTGGTAAAACAAGCTCTTTGTTACGTTGCAGCAAATAACTCCTGAAGCAAAATGTACCTTTTGTGTGCAAGAAAAAGAAAAGACGGTTTTGAGGTTGTGTTTCTTTAGATAGAATTATGTTTATGACTTAAAAATCCTTATATACGAATTCTGAGGTTTATCAGATGACAAAGACTAACATGATCTCCATTACTCTATGCCCCATGTGTGAAGGAGAAATTTCAAAGCCAGAACAATATAAGATTATATATGGCAAGCTATTAAACAGGCTCTTTTAGCATGCCATTTTGGATGAACTAATTGCACCCAACAACCAGAGCAGAATGAAAATAGATACCAAAGGATTCATGCCAATAAAACATGCTATAGAGACATTTGTTGCTCCACTGGGTCTAGTGAAAGCCTACAGTATATCACTGCACAATTGTTCTCAGGACCTTTAGCTATTTTGTTTTATAAACCCTGGGTGCTGTTCAGATGCAGAGGATTTGGAGAAGGGAGACTACAAGCAGATAGATAATCACAAGACAAATTCAGCTTTTTTTTCACGTATGTTGTGCTCCATGGTATTTACAATAGCAGCAATCTGTTTTCATGACAGCATGTTTTTGTAAATCCAAAGAGATAAACTTTCTCAGCTATTTATAAATCAGATGCTTACATTATGATCCCCTGCCAGTAACTCTGGTCACTCTTGAACTTTGCTGTGTTCAGTTTAACAAATCTGTTTGTTACTGTAGTGCCAAAGGTGAGAAAAATATTCTGGAATCCTGTAGAGAAGATGCAATAGCTCTTTGTGGCTGGGACAGTGATGTTCTGCCTCTGTTAGGATAAAGGGAAGTCACACACCTTAGTCCCAACACAGCTAGGAGCCAACAATCACAGATTCTGTTTCAGATCTGCTATTAACTTGTTGTGTGGTCTTGGAAGAGGGTTTTGCCTTGATAAAATGAAATCAATATTATCTCTCAATTCTTCAGTATTCTGGTGACCTTCTATTAGATAATATGTGCAATTAAGTGAATTATAACTAATATTTTTCCACTTTCCTTAATTTATTTTTGCTATTTATCATACAATTATTAGAATTATTAACAAGTAAGATTGATTTCATAGCCTCCAGTAAACATACCACAACAAAAGAGAAACAGCTTTGCTCTTTAGTGTATCCTTTGTTTTGAAGGAGCTCAGCAATTTGCTGTACTCTTCTCAAGGAAGAAAATGCATACTTAGCATAATTTATAATGAATTACTACTACCTTGAATAACACTTTGTTTTAACTTCCACAACTTGTCTGTGTGAGCAGATCACAGATGTCCTAATGGGGCTGTTTAGAGCTTCCTTTTGAGCAATTTACAAAATTCTTGTACTTTTTCAAACCCTTTAAAACAGCAACTTCCATCTCTTTTAACATGTAAATATAAGACCAGCCATATTTGATCAGGCTACAGGTCCATTTAGTTTAGTTTGGTTTAGTTTAGTTTAGTTTAATTGCAGCCAAAAGTAATTAGTAAAGCATGTAAGAGGAGAGAAAGCATATGCACCAGGATCTGTTCACAGTTTCTAACAGCTTGGGGCTCAGGTATGTATCTTTATGCGTAACAGCTACATTAGGAATTATTAAAAACATACTTAGCATTTTTTTCCATACCATCCAGCAGTTATCACATGTAGAAGCATAAAGCATGAGAAGGATATATGCAGTGTTAAGCCACACGTGTAGTGCATAGCCACAACTTAGTACAAATTGTTACATTAACCCTTTTCCGTGTTAACTAACTGCAAACCTTAACTGATCCTCCCTGCCCAAATATAGCAACCATTTAGATCTCTCCCTCATATTAATAGAAAAAGATGTTGAAGTCTGAAAGCTTAAGAGAAGTAAATGTAGAGAAACCCTACAGAAATATGGTATCTACACCAAAGAAAGCAGTTCTGCATCTTCTATAGATAGGCAGGGGTAGTGGAAACACATGAACTCACAACTGTTCACAAGTTGGTACCTCAGACTACACACTAAGATTGCTTTAAAAGCAGGAAGGTCATAGCTGGATCAGGAGTAAATGGACATGGAAGGATATGGCCAATTTTTTAAGTATTCCCATGTTTCTGTAACTTACAACTAGTCTTTGAAACTTGGTAGCTGAGCCTGGGGCTGGGGCCTGCCTTTTTCTAGTGCTCAAATTGCCACAAGATGCTGGGCTGAGCTGAGCTGTGAGCACTGGAAATCTCCAGTGTCTTTGTGCTATGCTCAAATAGCTCAATGTTACCTGCACACCAAGCAGTCTTCCCAAAATCTTCTATTGACAACCCACACATATCATCCCTTCACTTCAGAAGCAGGAAAAAAGGATTCCTCCTTCCCTCCAAAATACCCTTACAGTGTCTGACACATTGAATTGCTGTAGTTCCGTACTTACCTTCAATCTGCTGCTTCATTTCCCAGTTTAACTATATGAAAGGAAGTTCTTGCAAATATCTGTACTAATCATAAACCCAGGGCTTGTTTCCTGAATGTCATTCATCTTCTGAAGCTCAAAAAGCATGATGACAAAGAAAAGGGATTGAATTTGCCTTAGAAGACCATTTCCTGTCACATATCTAAAGGTACAAAGAAAGGGAGACCAAAAGGTAAAGAATTGAGGTGCTGACATTCCTCTCTTTCCGAGTGCCAACCTCACTGATACCTGTATCCATAAAGGTAGAGTAGCTCTCAATGTAACCAGAGGAATAAGTAAGCAAACTGACTCCTTTAACTCTGGTGCAGGACTGAGTGTATGCCCTGTCTTTGGACATGCATGGTCTGACTTCCCACAGCCCAGGGCAAAACAAGGAGCTGGGCTTTATCTGACAAATGGGAGGGAGGATTTGTTAACAAAATCCTACTTGTGTTTGGGTCTCCTTTTAGCCATGTGCTGCACAGGAATGCTTATGGAAGGACGGAGCTTTTCTAGTGCTATGACACTGATGGGATGGAATGAAGGATGCCTGATGTCCAGTCGTAGTTCTACCCACAGCCTGACTGGTGTCTCTAAAAAAAGTAATTTCATTTCTTATTGACTCAGTTTTCCCATTCCTAACATGAGGAGAGTAATATGTCAGTTCAAAAGTTCTGTATGCATAGCCATAAAAGAAGAAGATGTTCTAAAAGCCACATACTCATATTTTGTTTTAGTGAACTAAATATTGCTAGAAAGGATGGAATTATGTGTCTGTCATAGTTTATAGTGTAAGATAGGCCCTCAAAAAAAATATTCTTTACCATTTTCATGAGCTGCTGAGACCAGGCAGGGTGGTGCTCCCTGCCTCCTCCCTCTGGACTATTTTCTGTTAATGGGCCCATCAATGCCTTCCTGCATTACTCACAGATAAGTGGCTCCTGATTATCTCCTGTTCATGGCCCATCAGTGCCTTGCCCTATGACTCACCATCCCATTNTCTTTAAGTAACAAGAGGAGTAACTGATGGACTGCTTAAATGCATAACAAAGATGCAAACAAACTCTGCGCTCAAACAGAAAATTCTGTGTAATTTAAACAATAATTTCGCTAAATTTTAAAGTTTTCTACTGCTGTGTTCCATTAGCATTGACATAATGAATGTTACCCAAATATTCTGATTGGCACAGTTAATAAATTATGAACTATGAAGCAGAACTATATTTTGGGGAAAATCCATATGTTAACATTTCTAATTATGATACCAGAGTATGCCAGAAACAATTGGAAAATTATTGTAATCATATCCTTCAAAATTATGTTAGACTTTGTAATGAACAGTTTAATGTGATACGAAATTACCTAAAGTCTGAAAAGTGTTGAGAGGCAAATGGAAAGCACAGGATTATTTTAACTCAATTAAACACTGATGAGACATTTTAAAGACTTTTCCTCTTAACTGAAATACCATGGCTATGAACATGTAATTATGAAATCTTAAACAATTATTCTGAGTCATAATACTTATATTTTTATTGAAAATAACATTTAATTGCTCATATTTTGAAAAATCATAAGCAGTTATTAAAAGTTGACCTTTGTCCAATATAATTTCTCTACAGTTGTCAAACTCATGCTGCAAGTCTGTCTTAGCCTCACCCAAAATCTCGTAAATGTTCTTCAAACTACAAGGTTTAGTTTAATTCAGAGTGCCCAGGATACCAGACTTTGCAGCTATGGTAGTGCTTTATGTGGCATGCAGGATATCCACCTGAGAAGGACACATGGCAGAGGCTTCTAGTTCCTACTTTCTACTCAGGGAACATACCGAATCTCTCATAATCTAGGAGACTGGGACAATCTCTGTGAGGATACATGCATATAAGTAAAACCTTCTCCAAACATAAATGGCTGTTGCATTTCTGAGAATTCTGAATATTCTGGGCTCAAATGTATATGCTTGCTTTCCTCTAAAAGTCTGATTTAATGAAGCTAACAAACCTTGAACTTCTTTACCCTTCTAGGATGAAGTGGGTAGGCATGTGCGTGTATCGTCCTGAGACTGTCAAAGATTTGATTTTATTTGACTATGTTTTATTTTCCAAAAGAGAAGAGAGTGTATTGG
This sequence comes from Platysteira castanea, assembly GCA_013397175.1. Taxonomy (NCBI): domain Eukaryota; kingdom Metazoa; phylum Chordata; class Aves; order Passeriformes; genus Platysteira; species Platysteira castanea. The sequence continues at coordinate 2,058,113 of VYXC01010949.1, forward strand.
ATACCATCTACTGCTCTAGGTGCTGTCTAAGGAAAAATGAAATACTTCAAAACAGAAATATAAAAGACTTTGAAACAAAACCAGTTTCTCCTAATCTTGCATCCAGGGTATATACTGATTTTGTGAAATCACTACAATTAACTCCAAATGATGTATGAAATGAGTAATTCCCACCTAGAGACTACAACTCATGCATGCATTCGCTGGCTGGCTGTGAAATGTGCTGTAATATTATGCTCAGACATGTCCAGAAAAAGTGTTCATATCATTCCCACTATTTCTAGACATTTTTATCCTCTCTTTTTTTCCACTTCTACTGCTTCTTCAATTACTACCCTCCCCCTCTGCCGGTCCTCACACTGCAGGGCTGACCAATTCTCCCATTTCTCCCTTTCTTCTAGGTGAAGCCAAGATGGCCAGCTGCAACACACAGGTGTTACCAAAGGGCTGGCCGTGCAAAGATCTGTTGTGAAAAGATAATGGAAATACAGACAGGAATAGTATTCTTTCATTCAAAGGCCCTAGAAGTATTCAAATGTAAATGTCTAGATTGAATTAATCTTTGCTTTGGACCCCAACTACTTAGCAATTACATTCCCTGTGCACCACAAACTAAAAAAATGAGTCTGCAAAGAATTCATTACTCTACCAACTTTACACAAATCAACTCCTGTTAACCTCAGTGGGATTATTCACACACATAAGCCTTTGAAGAATTAGGATTTGAAGTGTTTACTTCAGGACAGGTGAAGGAACATGGGGTCATGTGAATGACTGTAAAATTAATGTCATATTAAAAATCTTAATAGTTGGCTGACTCTGGGCATGGGTGGAACAAAATCAATTCTAGGTTACCCATCAGTTTTGAGAAAAAATACAGAGTAAGTTTTTGTACCATATCAGAAAATAGATATTAATGTAGTTTTATTCGCTAAACACAGAATTAAACATCAGTATTCACTTACAAAAACCCTTTCTGTTAATTATTCTGCTCAAAACCAAGTTGATGTGAAAGTGTTGTGCAGTAAAGTGTTGAACCATACTTTTCACACACCAAATTAGCAAAATTTGGACTCATTCACTTTATGTAATTCTTGTATTTGAGATCAGAGATTCCAAAGGAGGATTTGCCCAGTCCTTACAAGGACTCCCCATATACTGTCTAATCAGAGAAAGCCTGGAGCAGACTCTGTCAGATAGTCATCATTCCTTTAGGATGTTAAATAAGATCAGTCAGGCTAGCTTTGATGAAATCTAGCTTTGGCAAAATATGTGTAGTAGAAATCAGCTAATTTTTACAAAACTTTTTTGTGCTCAAAGGGAGTCTGTCAGAAGTGATGGCTGGTTGTCAGGCAGCAGATAGAGAAGCACACATACCTGCCACACACACCCACTGAATTACTCAAGAGCTATGCAGAGTTGCTCTGTGCAGTGTACCCCCAAAAAAAGGCAAAAAAAAAGCACCTTCATTTTCCTGACTTAAGGGGATGGAAGCCAAAAAATTATACCTTCAATGAGGTAGGGCAAATACCTGAATTTCTGTGCCCCACCTAAACTGGACACTTACCCCCTCAGCCACAACATAAGAATACACAAATCTGTTCTTGTAAAAAAGTTCAAAAGATCTTTCTACCTCAGTGGTAAGACAAAGCAAAACAAATCAAAAACCAAACCAAAATAAAATGAAAAAAACCCAAAATTAAATAACAATCCAGCCACCATAATTTATAGAAATTAGCTGTTTGTCCATGGCACCCAAATACCCTCCTATACCACCACCAACATTCAGTAATACTCAAGGACTGTTGGTATAGATTCCACCTACATATAGCTATTAGATTTTCAGGTGCTTTGCTGGCAAGATGCAGTTTGTGGAGTTTGTAAAGGCATGTGTCAATAAACCATATGGTTTTGTACTGGAGCTCCAGATCCCTGAATGGGTTCTTAAAATAACAACGTGACAGTGTAGTAACTGTTAACCAGCAGTGTAGCAGGGGAGCACGCTTAATGAAAATATAAATATGTACACAGAGATTTCTCTTCAATTCTGCCTTGAAAATTAATTTTTTAATTATCTTCCAAATCATTGATAATGTTCTTAAATTTCACTCCAATGACTCTTTAGTTCCTAAAATAAAAATGACTTCTGTTCTGGTCACGTGGAAAATACCTTTGTGATCATTATAGAAAATATTGACAATAGTTTTATATATGAAGTAATCCTTAAACAGTTCTTGTTAAAAAAAAAAAGAAAAAGAGAAAAAAAATAAAAAGAAGAAGAAGAAGAAGAACAGAAGAAAGTAGAAAGCCCACCAAGTGCACAACTGATTGCCAAGTGCACTTGCTGCCCTAATAACGTGGTTGTCTGTTATGTCTGCTGTAAGGAGGATACTGCTTAGAGATGGATGGAACTAGAAATGCAAGTGAGTAGCACATGTGTTAGTGCATGGCACAGGGATAACTTGTGTGGAGTAGAGGAGCACAGTCAAGGCACAGCAAAGCCATAGTGCAGACTAGAGAGTATTTTGTGGTTACGGAAACACATTCCTTTTCTGTCATGTACAGAAATCACCCCAAAGCTATTCTTCCTCTTGCTCAGTGTCAAAAAGCTGAGTGCTTGTAGCAGAGTTGGTCTCAGAACAGCACATCAGACACATCATAAGCCAAGAAAAGAGAAACAAAATTCAGATTTGCCAACACCAAACCCGCTTTCTGCCCAATAAAGTCACAATCGTTGTTTTACTTCTTTTCATTCACACCTAATGAATCAAACAATCTTCCAGAAAGTGGCGGTTAATTAGGAGGTCACAGAGCAAAAATACCTGCATGGTGAAGAAAGCAGAGATCTTTCCGGGCCATGAACAATGAGGAAAGACTGGTTTGTCTGGGACATGCTGGCAGTATGGGCATTCTAGTGACACTTTCTGAGTTTAAAGGTGAGGAGCAGTAGGCTGCAGTGCAGCAACAAAACACCCGCAGGAACATCTTCACTGTGCCAAAATCAGATTATGCACACCTACAAGGTGGTACTGCTCAGGTCAGTAGGAAATTAATTATCTCACATCTTCAGTATAACCACAGAACATGCAGCTCAGCCTGCCTGGTGCTTTAGGAAGGAGAGTTCCTAAAAAAGACAGAGCTATACATTAAGTATATTCAATGCCAAGAGCAAAGATCAAGTGTGTGTTGACATGCCTGGCCATAATTATCCATGCAAGAATGAAGAGGGGTGCCACAGAAAAAAAGAGCACCACATGTGCATATAGAGAAAAAGATGTTCTTGCAAAGTCGCAGAGTGGTGAATCTAGTTGACCTCAGTCTCTTCCTGGATGAGCCTGCCTTCCTCACTGACTACCACAATATTCTCAAGAACTACGAAGGCATGTGAATCTATGATAACTTGGACAATTTTAGTTATTTTTTGTAAATAAAGCCAAGAAAAATTACACTCAATTGGAGAAAAATTGTTTAAGAAATTCAATATAGAAACATCTTTTTGAAAAAAATAAAAGCAACTTAGCAGTTATCTTTTGCTTTCTGTTCTATTTTCTGAGTCTTGTGCCTATTTCTGCTGTAGCGTTACATTAAATTTCTCTTTATACCCTTGTTCTCCCCTTTCTTGGCAGTCATCCCAGTCAAGGGCTGCTCCTGTGGCATGTGTAGAGGTTGCTGTGGGTGTTCATTTCTGCTGACAGTGAAGTCACACAGAACCCCTGAGAGAGCACTGTCTGTGGGACAGCTGTAGCTTTTTATCAGCAAGTACTTGATAATATACTTCCCTTAAAAAAAAAAA
>VYXC01010949.1:2061929-2098090 GCA_013397175.1 Platysteira castanea
AAAAAAGCCATGGACAATTATTTTTTTGTGCTAGTAGACACGAAAACCTGAAAGAGTTCTCTCAGTGGCATCTAAGGAAAATAAAGTGGGAACTGGGAGATGGCATCTTAGCTTAAGCCATGGACCTACTATAGGTCAGCAGTGTTCTTTGAGCCCATCGCATGCAGGATGAAGCTTTTAACGAGATGTCTGGCATTTTTAAATGAAAAATTTTCTAAAGGTTGTTTTAGGATGAGAGCTCCCTATGTGATTTAAAGCTGCCAAATAGCAATGGATTAACTTAGGCAATGGTTAGTTAGTTATAATCTCACTAAAAAAAATGTCTGCATCTCAGTCCACCACCTTCTTTTGGACCTAGTTCTTCCTATGGTAAGGAAAGAAATCTTGTCCTGGAAATTACACTTCTACCAGGGTGCAAACATTACCTGCCTTAGCCCTGTGCCATTAGCCTGTGGTTTGCAGGCAGCAAGTGGTCAGAGAGCTACATCTCAGGACGTGAAGAGAAGTAACAGTGAAAAGAAAGACTTTTGTCATTAAGCTTGAAGTCCCTATACTGGTATCTGCACCTCCACAGGAATAGTGCTGAGTAGAGACATGTATCAAGAAAGGTTGGGAGCCACAACCCTCTGTGTTTCTACTTTCGTGAGTACTGAATCCTTGAAATCTAAGTACTATATTTTATATTTGACATGTAGATAGTGGCAAGAGTTTAAACCAAAGTAAAGGGGCCACTGGATTCCAATAAAAACATACTTCTCCTTTTCAAGAGCAGACAAGCAAAGACTTCCCATATCTAGCCTTTCTGACTAGAAACAGGACCCAGCTTTCACATTTTTGTGATCTTATGTCTGGCATGTACTTCCAAAGTCTGTAACATTTTTATCCCTGGGATTGAAATGTATCAGTCCCTAGAGGTGATTCAAACCAGGGCTCTCTTGGTAAGGAACCACAAGCTATTCCAAAATTTGACAGAGACACACTTTAGCCACAATATTCAAAATAATAACCAGTTTTACAAAATACAGTTTTCCCCTTTGAAGGCTGAATTGTCTTGGCCAGAGTTATATGCTAAAACAAGGGTCTAAGGTGCCTTTCTTGGCTCTGCCATTGACTCTATCTTTACCTTTTAGCAAGCCATTTAATTTTTCTGTACTTTCATCTTCTCCATCTGTGAATTCCAAATATTAACTATTTATGGCATTTTTTTGGTGAGTCACAAACAAAAGTGGCCCAAAGATTGTGGTCTAAACTTCCTCTTGTCAAAAAAAAAAAAGGGACTGGCATGCAAACTAGTCACAATGGAACCACAGCAGCAAGGATAGTGACAGCAACAGCTTGGATGAGATCCTCATGTTCTCAAAAATATTTAAGGTCAAAGATGAAATTTTCCACAAAAAGGTAATGTGGTTCCTCTCCTGCCAGTGTCCTGTGAGAAGATCAATTGGAGACAGAAGGTCCAAGTACTGCTTTATTTGATTCAAACTTCAGTGACTGATATGGCAAATCATTGTTACTATGGGGTAATTTTCTCCACCAAAATTTGCAGAAAATATTTTTGTTCTCCACAATATAGAATGAAATCTAGAGACCTTTCTGCTTTTTTTTATATATGCATGCTTTTATCACATATTTCGTGTTTTATTTTTTCAGCTTCAAGCTGGCATAACTCCCAACCACAGGTACAGAATGGCACGTATCCATTTCAAAGGGTTTCTAATGCACCAGGTTTTCAGCCAGAGAGTATGGAGAGTAAAAAAAAAAGGCAAATACTATAAAAGAAATAAGAAGTCAAAGTCAAAAACATAGAAACCAAGGCATAAACAAAAACAGAGCCGGATACCACAAAGCCAAAAGGAATCCAAACAACATCCTTCAAAATGTTCACATTTATGAATTTGAAAGGTGTGAAATAGCTGAAACTCAAATCTGAATAACATTAAACAGAGCTAGCTCTAAAAGCAACATCTTAATTTACCTTTGAGAAGAAATATAAATGCTGAAACACATGATAAAGGGTATTTTTCTTTGTACAAATGTTAGTAGGGTTGCTTTAGAGTGTGCTGGGTGAGGAAGAAGCTGTTGCTGTATCCCAAATCCAGCCATTGCCCTGACTCCTCAGAGCACTGACCAGTTTAAACTGAAGGGTTTCCATGCTATCAGCCATAGCTTGGGAGAGTTTATTTTAGCACAGCTATTAAAGGAGAAAAGGTGAATGGTAGTTTCTTGGCTCCTCCTTTTACAGACAAGAAGTAGGCCACTTTATATCACTCAAAGCTTAGTTCACTCCTTTATCGTCAGTGGAGGGAGGAGGTCATCTCCTCCAAGAACCTTTTGAAACTGCTCCCAGAGCTGACTCCGCAGGGCTGAGGACAGGCTGGGCTGGCAGGGCTGGCTCCAGCGCTGAGCTGCTGCTCACGGGGGAGCTGTGATCCCTGGCCCGGCTGCGTTCCCTGGGCACACACCCCTGGCTGTGCTCAGGGCTGAGCCGTGCCCTCTGGCCCTGCTGCCTTCCCTGGGCACACACCCCTGGCTGTGCTGAGAGCTGCTCCCCTCTGGACCAGGGCAGGCAGCTGCCTCCGCTCTGAGAAATGTTGGGAGGAGAAAAAATGCCTCAGCTGCCAACTTTGCAAAAGCCAGGTTGACTTTTATGGTCTCTGCTGGTTTTTAAGATGTTTTATGGCTGTTTCTTGATCTTAGGAAGTCCCATGCCAGAGCCAAGGAAAGTCGGAGANACATTCACCCAGTGATAAGATAAGCTAATTACACATTTTCTTTCCGTTTTGTAGTTCTTCCCTCAATGTGGGTAATTTTTTCCAAGGACACGGATCAAACATAGAGTTCTGTGCTTTCGTCTCGAGTTCCGAAACTGCCTGGCAGGGCTCCAGACCCCACTGGACTGTCAGAGAGATACTCTGGGCTGCCACAACTTTTGCTGTCAGGGAAGGTACTAAGGAAGGAGAAACCTGAGCCACCATCCGCAGGAACCCTGTGTCTCCTGTCCTTGAAGCACGGGGAGGATGGAACAGCCTTCCCCCAGGCTCAGCTGTTCTTACCAAACCCTTATCCTCGAGTTTTGTCTTTGTAGAAAGGGAAACAAGCATTTGTGTCTTACACACTGTTATTGGACTAGGAAAACTGAATTAAAAGAGAATTACACTGAGGAAGGCCTACACTTACAGATAAAACAGGTACTTTGTATTTGCATAATATGTATGGAGTCTTTATGGATTTGTTTTTGCAAGAAAACTATTTATTTGGCAAAGAAAATAGGTTCTAGGTTGATCAAAACAATTCACATTTTTTTGCAAAGTGTTGTGAATATCTTTGGCCAAGAAAGATGGAGGCTTTTGCTTGTTATGTTACAATACTTCATTTCAGTTGATTTCAAAACAGAATGTTTTGTTTCAAAACAGTGATTTGAGATCAAAGTTGCCTAAATTGAATACAAAAGTACAATAAAAACAAAATTAAATTAACAAACTCCAAACTGAAGCATTTTTTGAGACGGAATGGAAAAGCTCATTTGACTTCAGATAAAGTTCTGAGAGAGGGGTTTGGTTTTTCAGATCAAAAAAGAAAAGAAATATCCATTAACTATTCACTCAGCCTTAGTCTAGAGTTTTGGTTCAGCTGGTTTTTGAGAGTAGCCAGCTACAAAGTTCAAATCCAAACTGGAAATTCGCCATGCTTTGGGGAGTAGGAGGAGAGAAAACAGGATGAAGCAAAGGAGAGAGAGGGTGTTGGAAAAAAAAAATGCTAAAAATGACAAAAAGTAGAAGCCAAAAATAACCAGTCTGATTTAAAGGAGAAACATGTCAGCACAGAATTTCCTTAGCGTTACCTTATGTTTATAGTACAAATCACTGATAAAACCTACATTGTCAAACACAGAATGTCAAACACAAAAGCATCATGTAGTGCCTTAAAAATTGCATAGGAGGGAATGATTTGTAATTAAAGATAAAATAAGTGAATTCAGTATAGCCACAGCATAAAAGAGTTTGGAAAAAATATGTTTCAAAGACGTAGACATAATTAACACAATAGTTAAGAACACTTTCTTATTTTTATTTGTTCTAAAGTAATATACACAAGAAAAAAGTAATCTTCAGGCTTTTTGAAGGGATTTTTAATTAGCATAATAATAATAACTACAATAATAAAATAATTGTTTCCTTTTAAATACATTTCCCTGTTCTATCTCTGGTTTTTAGGACCTCTCTATTTCTGCTCCAGCAGCTGCATTCCCTATCACACTTTGTCACATCATCAGTCATACAGCTACTGAAGTCAACTCCCCCTCTGCAGAAAGGGACACTTGTGAGTTTATATTGCTGCCATAAATTTTTTGGCAGTAAATTTCTTAACAAATAATCCCATATTCTCCTGTATACAGTGCACAAACTGGCTAATAAAATGATTTCTACTTTGGGATTTGTGGAATGCCTCCATCTTCAGTCAAACGTGTAGACAGAAGTATCTTGTAAAATGTACTGGAAAGTTCATAAGTTTCAGGGTTTTCAGGAACACTCCACCTGGTGAGAAAAGAAGATTTAAAAAACCCCAAACTTTAAAGTTCTCCAAGTTCACCAATATCATGAGCCAAGGAAAACCTTAATTAGAGTCAATGGAGAAAGTTGAGCAGTTAAGAGCTGGCCTTTTGGGGCTAGCAGCACTCAAAGAAATCCAGTTATTAAATAATAAGTTATTTGTGGTTCTGAGGTTTGCACTGCGAGTATGTTAGCCCATGCTTTATGCCAGCCTCCTCTCCCTGAAAGTTTTATCTGGAGATGCTTGAAATAAAGTAGAGCACAAAACTGCAGAACCCCTTGCAGGTCTTGACATGAATTGGGATCACTTACCATCTGCACTTCTGATTCTTAATAATCATTTCGCAGTGCAAACAGACTTAGAGTGGGTATAATGAGCTTTCTAAGAATCAAAATGAGCACATCTTGCCCACATTATAAATAACCTTTTATTTTTCATCTTTGTTCAGTAGCCCTCAGACTTTCTCACCTTCCTTTGGTAATCTCACTATTTTTTAGGATAGACTGAATACTGAGAAAAAACAATTTTTGTGACTTCTAAACTTAATTTGTGCATATGTTCAAGTTGCATTAAGTTTCCTCATAAATACAGGCAACAGCAAACTCTGAATCTCACAGAGGAGAGTGGTTTAAGTGCTGAAAGAAATGCAGTTTATAATTACATAAATTACTTTATAGCGCATAAAAATCCCAGGTCAGCCAAAGGAGAAGCAAAACCAGTATACAATTTAGAATGCAGTCTTATCCAATTAGATTAATGAAATTCTTAGAGAAGTAATAACAGTAATCAGTGATGGAAGGACAAGAAGGGTGGGAATTCCCCTCACCAAACCTCATGCGTCAAAAAGCTTCCGAATTTGGTATCTGCAACCCAGTATGTGAGTCTGCTGCAAAACTCCGGGAGGTTTTGCCCTCAAATCATTAGTGGTAACAACAAAGAACTGAGAGCAAGGTGCTATCAGGAGCACTAGAGAGCCCTGAAGACGAAAAAGGTTTAAACTCGAGATAAGAACAAGAAGGAAACAGTTGATGAGGCTTAGATAGAACGTGGGATTATGAAAAGAGCAGAACTTCAACAAATGTGGTAGGAACATTTCAGATCTACTGAAAGGGACATTTATAATACGTGAAGAGTATAAGAGGTTCATACATTTAAAAATGGAAGGGTTCCTAACTACCTCACAAAACCAGGGTGTTAATAAAAGCAAACATTTCTGCAGAATAGAAGAAGTTACTGCATCTGAAATGGAAGGAAAAGCCATGGAAGCACCTGCCCTTCAGTGCAACAAAATTTATTGCGGAGGCCAAACAAAGGCTGAGGAATTCATGGTCTCCCCTGACCAAATCTTCCTGGGCTGAAAATTATGGTGTTATTTTTTCACTCTATCAACATCATGATGACAAAAAATATAATGCAAACCAAGTGCATATCAGAGGAAACCTTCAGTACCCTGAGAAGAAAAGGGAGTTTCCTTATCTCTCCACCAGCAGCTCTGGTGAGAAGTTTGCCTCAGGTCTATGTTCCAGTACTTGCCCATGTCCCAGACACTGTAGACTTGTTGCTGTCAGGTGGTGGTCAATTCCTGAGCATTCCTTGATGCACCCCTGGAGTTTGTTTTGTTACCTCGGGGAACTCAGCTGTGCCAGTAAACTACAGTTTAAGGATGCTTGCCATTTAATTTAAAAAGAAGTCGCTTGTGCAATATAAATCTTTCTGCAATGAGGTTTATTTTCTAAATAATTTCTTTTTTCAACCCTGATCATTAGGAATGTATATTTGTAAATTGAGTCCTAATCTCTTCAGATTTTGGAATCTGTGGGTTTTAGCTATTTGTCTACATTTAAGATCAGTTAACACATGTATTAGCTGACACACACCATGTTAACAGCACACAGACTATCCACCTACATGAATATAAAGAGGTTTCCCAAGATTTAATTTTTCACATCTTTAATTAAGTGATGAAATTTAACCCCTCCCATATTAATAAGGTAGGATTTTTCTTTTTCTGATTTTATTTTTCCCTTTTTCATGTGTGAGAGCAAATGCTAACATAAATAAAAATAGAAGCTCTTCTATCTTTGATTTTTCTTCAGGATCTGCAGATGTCCAGTGTAACTCTTAAGAGAAATTCAAAGGAAGTAAAAGTCTACCAAAAGGGTATGGACATCAATAAATTTTTCTTACTCAGACTGCGATCTGTGATCCAAACTACATCAGATGTTTTCTGCAAAATGACTGCAAACAAATTAGAACAGAATGAAAACGAAAATTAGGTGCATTAAAGCAAACAAACAAAAAGTGGTGGGAAAAATGGTACTAAACTAACATTGAAAGGCTTGGCATCATTTCTACTTCATTGTAAATAAAAAAACATTCCAGCACAGCATGAGTAAATACAATGAACGCTTTATTGCAGAGGGAAGCGGGAAATGCTTGGAAAAATAAGAAAAGCTCTGAAACTATAAAAACCACACTACAGCTGCTGATTTCTAGCAAAGAAATGTCGTTCCCACTCTGGAAAGTGAAGAGTGGCTGTCCTTCAGCAGAGAGACTTGGGTCAGCTCTGAACCCCTCCCCGGGTGCCTTCCATGAACTCGAGGCACGATTCTGCTGGGAACAGCAGTCTCACATCCTCCTTCCCACAGAGCTGGTGTGTGGCTCTGGCTGCCCCTGCCCCGGGGAGAGGGGTTTGGGGTGGCAGAGAACCACTGTGTTCTGCCCGGGGCATGGCGAGGGGCTCCGGAGTCGTCCTGGGGCTGCGGCTGCACCAAGCCATGCCACATGGTCCGCAGGAGATTTCCTCTGCTTGTTTTCCTCTGCACTCCTCAGATGAAGAGCATGTAAGGAAGAGAACTCTTTCTTACTAATAATAGCTTAAATTGTCCTTGTGGGAGTAGAGCAGGCCCATTAGCTCCAGTGTAATGGGATAAGAGAATGAAGGGTCAAGCTCAAAACCAAAAAAGATCTTTTAATATCTCATTTAATTTTTCCTTTAGTGTTGTTCTTGTGCTCTCTGGACTCTGGAAAATGGACCTCATTTGTGTTTCTAATCTGTTTCTACCCAGTTTCACCCGGCTTTCACAAGCAAGCCCAGTGGTCACAAAAGCAGAAATGGAATATTTCAATCCCATGTCAGCAAGTGTAAGTAACTATAATCCCTTTATCTATAAGCCTTTTCCTTCAGAATAATCTTGTTCTTCTGTAGTCTGTAATCAATCACAGCCACAAATCTTTTACTTAATGTAGCTTTTTCTTCCTGAGGAAAAAATGCCAGGGTTTTATTGTTTTGAATAATTGCAGGTGATGAGAACACTAAAAGGTGAGAAAGATTGGGAAATTCTAATTTTTTGAGATACACTAAATGCCTGTCATAGTTTGGAACAGGAAAAAAGTTACTATAAAGGAAAAGCAAGTAGAGAAAAAGCAGATTCTTACAGTCAGCAGCCATATGTTTGCAAAAGAATCTGGATCAGGAAAATTACGAAGTGGTATGTGTGCTTGTATATGGCATTTTGTTCTGTGAATGAAGCAGAGCATGAATGTAACAGCTGAAATTTGGGTTAAAAGAAGTGAATATCTTTATTTTCAAGTAGTTTCTCCTCTTTGTACAGACATTTTTGGCAATACAACTGAAAAACTTGGCGTGAAATATTTCAATCCCCTCCCAGAATCCTGAGACTAAAAAAATTTAAGAGAAGTTTCTGGAGTCTGAAAATGCCCAAAAATCACTCTTTGGAAGGCAAGAAGTTGTAAATGTCACTTGGTTCCAGGAGATAGGCTCTGCTCCATGCAGACAGCTACATTTGATTGCTTTCTTATTGTCTGAGAACATATTTTAAGCAAATGTCGAGGCATCTTTAGGTAGCCACACTGTATAATAAAAGAATGGTGCATAGTGAATGAAAATGGGATATGTAGCTCTAAGAAGGAAAGATCTATCTTGCTATTTATCTCAAGAAGGGTTGTGTTATACCAATAAACACGGGAATAAACACTGGCTGTTACAAGCTGGTGGTAGAACTTGTCCCAGCAACTTGGCACTTTGGTAACAGCTTTTGAAATCCATGAGCTCCAACAGCAGCTATGGGATTTAGGTGCAGAGCATGCAAGTAGTCACACATGTGCTTAACCTAAAGCCTTGTAAGCCAGAGGTCTCGAGTGTGTCAGATTTTACAGCCTTGGCCTCTGCTTTGTGATGACCAGTTCTGTTCCACTGAATGGTCCAAATTACCATTGCTCTGCTTATGAACTAAACAGAGTCTCCTGCCTCTGTGCTCTAGGGTAGGATTCAGGTTATTATTAAATCTGTCTTCAACTCTCCTGTTTATAAATCTGGGAGCTTCAAAGCCCTCAGCAAAAACAGCCTCTTTGCTGAAGCCAGGAGGCACTTCTGCATACCCTCAGTTTAAAAGCATCTTCATGAAGAGATTCTGCAAGCCCAGTGATAAAGGTAAGGTTGTTCCTAGAACAAAAGTAAGATGCCTTGCTACTTGGAACATTTGTGCCAATATTTGGCCCAAATCCTTCTTTAGTGGCAAGGGCTACTCCAATGCTACTCTATCCTTCTTTCTAGTTTGCAGAAGGCAAAGGTGTTGCCACGACCCTGTGCTTCCCTGCTCTGAGATATGCTTAAGGCATCAGTGGAAATACGTGTGCCACTTTTCTCTGTCTTACAGCTGTGGCACTATAAAACACTACAAGAAACGCTGAGGTTTTTTTTCACTCAGCAGCAAGTTCAAATCAAGAGAGAAAATAAAACCAGAGCAAAAAGTTAGCATGCTTAACTGAGTGGTAATATCCTTAAAATATGTTTTGTAATCAAAAAGTCTAAGGCAAGACATCCCACAAAATACTTAAATTTAACATTTCCACCATTTGACTTACACTGGTGAAAGATAACTTGAACTAGGGCTTGCAAAAGAATTTACACAATAAACACTATATCAGCTATAACAAGAAAGACACAGGGATGCAATCAAGAAAGAGGAATATTAAAAATATCCTAGAGATGCCCTCAAATTCAAGTAATTATTTGAGATTGAGAATGGAAGACAGAAGAGCTGAAGGGAATTGTGGGGATATAAACAGAAATGATGATAGCCAACTGAAGTTAACAAGTAATAGGACATTTGGCAGTGGCAGTTAGGTTCTTGATTTCTCCTCTTTGACCGGGACAGAAGAAACAGGAAAATCTGGCTAGCACTATCAGCTGGAGTTCAAGAGGATTAGAGAACTGTAGAACAAAGTTTAAGGGACAAAATAATTAAAGACAAAGCGACGTATTTGGATAAATTAACTGATTGCATCAGGACCATGACAATTACCAATGAGAAAGGCAGATGTTGTGTCAGGATTAACCAAGTGCGGTTTTTCCAGAAGCGTGCAGTTGCCAAGGCACTGATGAGTGCTCATCCAGAAGACTGTCTACAGCTTTGGCCATGAGTGTTCAGAAAAAATACTCTGATGAGTATAAAAAGCTGACATCCAACTAGGGCAGATGTAGGTGAAAGTTAGAAGAAAGAAGTAGAAACTCTGTCAAGCAAGAGACTGGAGGGACATAGTCTGGATTACCTCACATGATTATCCTGAGTATGTTTGCAGCCCATAAATCTATGAGAGAAATAAATATTAATGAAAAAGAGAAGAGGAATTAAAATAAACTTTTATAAAACATCCATGAAGAAAGGTAGAGTGGAAAGGAGATTCCCTACGGCTGTGAGATCCTGTAACAAACTTTTGGTAGGAGTGGTGGGAGCAAAACCACTTGCTTATTTTCAAATGGGACTTGATCTGTTTGTGAGTGAGATTATATGGTAAGAATGCCTGATCCAAATGTAGTGATCTTTCCATCAGTGTGTTTCTAGCTGCACTTCTCTGTTCCAGCTTCACATTGGCGAGCTGGGAGGTTGGGAGGTTTGCCTTAATCATACTCTACTGAAGGGAGAGAGAGGAAGAAAACTGAACTGTTCTGAACCTTTGCCAAGGCTTTGGAGACATTAAAATAGAAACCCAGGAATTTGTCCAAGATTTTATGTGACCTAGTTCAGCAGTTATGGTTCCCTCCCCCGGCACACACATCTTGAAAAAGACATAGTAGAACCGAAAAAAAGTAGAGAGGGGAGTGACAGAGCTGATCAAAGGTATGGAACAGCTTCCAGGTGAAGAATAAGTAACTGCACTATGACTCTTTAGTCTCTAGAGACTTTTCTGAGGACAGACACTTTACAGAGATCTACAGAATCAGGCACAGGACAGGGTCATTGCACAGGCAATGTGTGGTCTCTGTGAGTGGAATTGGAGGATGTTAAAAGGAAGCATCCAGTGGCAGTTTTGAAAAGCAGGAGGCTGGTGTGGTGGAGCTCCCTTCTGCAGGGTGATGTGGATATGACAGGATAAATCCTTTCAAGGAAAAGATATCACATCTGGCTAAGTTGCTGAAGCATGAATTGTTGCAGGATGTGAAAGTATTTCTGGGAAGAAGTATTATGCACTCCACTACCAACTTCTATTTGCCTCTGCCAACGGCAAGATGCCAGGGTTAGATAGAGTTTTGGCCTGATTTGACACAACTGAACAGTTCAGAACTGCTCAGTACTTAAATAGCACGCCATGGGCAGAACAGAGATCACGTTTGGGATCAGCCCTGTGTGCTGTGCAGTGAGCAAACAGAGTCCTGGCACGGTCACTCAGGACAGGCATCTTGGGCCACACCTGCCTGACTACACTCCACTGTCTCAAGGCCAAGCCTGCCCAGGCCAACTGGCAGTGTAGACAGAGGGCAGGCAGGAGCTGTCAAACTCAGTGCTTTTTAGCAATATAGCCACAGCTGGTGAATGCAAGACACATTCGACAGCTCTTGGCAAATTGTGCAGTTGGAGCACAGCTGAGAACATTTGGAGCGCATCTGCAAGAACATTTGCTGAAACACTTACACCTGGGTCTTACTGTGTTTGTAATGGTAACCCCATAAAAAGGCTGTGGGCCTTAGCTTCTAGTAGCTAGTCCATGTAAGGACAGTTGAGGCTTGTTAGGTATTCATGGCTTCAGAGTTACTCAGTTAATAGGGAGGAGTATGGTAAGATTTATATTACTTTCTTACTATTCTCAGTGGAGTTAAGCAGTACTGGAGTAAGGTAGTATTAAACCAGATGTTAAGGTTATGCTAATTGTCAGCATTGTAATCTTCTCTCCAAATCTTTCATCCTTGCTTTGCTCCCCCTCACCTGATTTGCTCTATTTCATTATCTTCCAGGGCATTATCCAACAAGAATAATGGGCAAAAGAAAAATTGGTCTCTAGGTACTATACACTATAGTACCAGGAGTGCTTCCAAATTCCTGTGTAAGGTACACAAGCTGGCCACAGCCCAGTTTCATATGTGAGTGAGACTGTGCACATGTCAGGCTTCCTTACACCTCAGCTTTTGCCAAGTACCACCCCAACACATTCTCCAAACAAAAGCTCTCCCCACCCAGCCGGTGCCCACCACCCGGGCAGTACCCAGGGGTGTAGATGGAGCCAAAACACCAAAGCTTAAACAACCTGATGCCTGTAGGCTTTAAAGCTGTTAAACTTTTAACATTTGAATAGCTCAGCTAAAGCTATGAGCTACTCAATGTTTAAACTTAAGCACATGCTTAATTAATTTGCTGGCTTGGGGCCTAAAAGTTCGGTAGCTGTTACCTAAATGCCTCACCTACCCCTGCTCTGTGAACTCCCTGCTCTTTTTTGTGGTCTGGGTCTTCTCTTCCCACATGCACAAAACCAAAACATCTACCCCTGCAGCCGGGGTAACCCAGGCTGCCATAACTCTTCTAACAGCTTCCAAGGAGCTGGCTGCTGGGAGTGCATGTAGCCATGCGTGACCTTACAACTGTCCCTGGACATTGAAAGGCTCTCCTTTTCTTAGCTGAAGAAATGATAAATTTCATTGACACTTCTCCTCATTCCTACGCCTAACCGGGAGCACTTCAGAATTCAAGCTAATGTTTTTGTTTCAAGGATTTTTTCCCTTCTTCTTTTTCTTTAATGGACTGCCTTGCTGCAGGAGAAGTTCCTTTACTGTTAAATCCACCATCTCCAACAAGGAAAAAGAGTTCCCTCTAGCCACCAGCTTTTGTAACAACAGCCAGCTGCCTCCATCCACACTTTAAATGTGAGTTTCTGTTTGCCTAGCAGTAAAACTGTAATCTGAACATCACTGACAAGTCTACTGAAAAGTTATTTAGCTCCCAAATTATTATACTGGTTTTTCAGAGGGAGGGAAAAACAAATTTATCTAGGGGCAGACAGAATGCCAAACTGAGACAAAAAATATTGGCCATAATAATAAACTGAAAATGTTTGGAATAATTTAGAATAAAATGCTCATTCAAAAATGTTTTCCAGTATTTGGAGAAAAGCCAGTATAGTCAAATAGGTCTGGGAAAAAAATATCCTGATAGTAGAACAAGAAATAATTAGCTTGTAATAGAATTCAAAGAATCCTCATTTTAGTTCTTCAAACATACTCAGAAACTGAAAATATTTTTATTTCATTTCTCTTTATTTTATATAAATTCCAATATACTCACTTCTCGTATTAACTCTTGCTTAAAATCAACCTTCTCAGACTTATTCGGTGATCAACGCACTCTTTAGTCCACTTTGAGTGTCAGGAACAAGCTAGAAAGAGGAGATCAACATTTAATGTAAAAATGATGCTGAAATATGTACAGGTTCTGCCAAACCAATATGGCTATAAAAAGTCTCTATCAAGTGGTTGCAGCAGACACGGTGTAGACACCTCACAAACAAAACAGTGACCATGTTCAAACATTACTCAGCTGAAGACTCTATCCATAAGCTATCCAAGAATATTGAGGAAATGAGGGTGGAAGAAGTGATATCAATATGGGAGTGTGGGCAGTAGAACAGAGAAGAAGAATCAATTTAATATAATACTGAAACAATCATTTCAAAGTGAAGTGAAAACTAGAATAATATACCAAGTAAATGATCACAAAAACTATCACTTTGAGAGCCTGAGAAAAGACTAGAAAGAGGAAAAACAGAAACGATTGCTATAATAAGGACAGAAAAGCACAAGAGAAATCAAATCTGACATTAATTGTAGGATTGCGTAGGACTTATTGTAACTATGGAAAGATATACTGCTCTGTGGGTTGCATACTGCTTTCAATATTTACATGATGTTTTTGAAAGTTAACTACTCTTTTATTATATCATATGCACAAACCAGAGAAGAGAATGTGAGAAAGGAGAATTAGCTCTCAGGACAGTGGAAAATGTGCATCAGTATTTGTCGTCATATTGGTCTAATACTCACTTTCCATAGTAACTAGATTGTCATTAAAGAATAACAAAAGTTCCACATGAGATCTCAACCTCTGCTAGAAAGTTTATGCTGTTCAAAGATGCATCAAAGCTCTCCATCAGCTGTCCTGTTGGAGTCCAGTGCTCTCCCCAGGCTTTGATGCCCAGCTTACAAGGCCCTGGCAGCTCTGATAGAGAACAGAGAGTTGATGGTTTTTTATTAGCTTAATTTTTTTAGACATTTGGGTTATATGTAACAGTGATTTTGTTAGTCAAAGGAGGAGCACACCATCCCCACTGGTTACTCCACTGCCAGGTCCCTCGGGGAAATTAGGGCAGAAATCCCTTTTTCTGATGGTGAGATGAAGCCAGTTTTCAGTTTTGGGGTGTGACACAGCTGTGTGTGTTAAACAGTGCACAACTAATGACATTAACCATCATGTGTTACTGTGCCTGCTGGCAAAGAGACCAAGAATAATAAGTGCAGCAATTGCAGCTTGAGTTCTCCTTAAAATTGCCTTTGTCAGTGCTCACAAAACCTGTTTCCTTGCTGAAGAAAACCCTAAACTGGTAGATGCTGGATGTTAGGATGATACACCCACTACATGTTGTATTTGATTTCTTTCAGCCTATAGGGCTATCTCACTCTTCAGTCTGACCTAATAAGGCAGGTTTTTTTACTCTTAAGCTTTTTGAAGATATTTGCTCAACTAGCACAAGTATTTTCCACCGGGTATTAAACAACTTGCCTTAAAATGGATTTTTATGTCTCAGTCATGCATGTGCTTCAGAAACAACCAGATAATAATTCACAGGTAACTGATTTCACTTGAATATCTATTTCCTATGGCCTATCACAAGGTGATAAATTTTTTGCTATTTATAAAAATGAGATTTTAAAAAGCTGATAAATATTTGCATATTATGAAGAAGAAAAAATGCTCATGAAAATAAGCCATTCATTTCATGCAAACTTTAATGCAAATTATTTATGTATCATGGATTGATACTAAAATGTGTATCAGGCAGTGGAGTTAATATTACTGTCTTCTCAAAAAACCTCTTTGGTAGATGTAAACTAAATATTCACTAAATCTTCTTGTGACATAGGCTTGCTATAAATGAAAGACCAGTTCTACTTCCTCCATGGATGTGGATTTCTTTTTGGAGGACTCACCTTCTTTGAAATACATAGCAGATCATTCATTTTGTGAGACTTGGCAAGATCAGGACAGAAGTCTGAAAGACTGACAGCAAAAATAAATGAGAAGAAAGTAGTTCATGGGAAAAAATACCTGGCTTGTGTTTGAACCAACAATCGATCTAAAAATGCTATTTGATTTGTGTACTGACCATTTCTGTGACATTTATTTTAAATATTTTCATAAAATGCATTTTAAACAGATTGTATAGGTTGCAAATGAAGTCAGATTAATGTTTTATTACAAGAAAGGGAAAACTGCAAAAACCAATAATGCAGGAAGTTAAATTGTTAAAATATAAACAAAAATCTAAATCTATTTGGGAAACTATTTTAATTCCTGCTATTCCTAGTGCAATAATGTTACTCAAGACTCATAAATGCTGGATAAAGGTTCAATTGATATCTGTAGCAGAAAAATCTTAGATATTAGTTCTTTGATATTCTTATATGCTAGGTTCTGGTCAGGACAGAATCATGTCCTTTGAAGACTGCCACAGAGTTGGTCTCACTGCAGGAACACCTAACTTTTATGACGTTTACTACCAAAATTGGACAAGCCTGCTGGGCTAGTTCACAAGAGACAGCTCCAGTGTTCATTATTTTATGAAGTGAAATACAAACGGTACCTTCAGAAGAGCAGCAAAGTTTCAGTCATAGCAGATTCCAAAAAATACTTCCCCTTTCATGTGCAAGGTTCAAAGCTTTGCAGGTCTGGAAAGCTCGATAGAGGATGGAGAGTTGGCCAGATTCAATTCATTAGAGCACGTCTTAACTGTCAGCTTGTAAAATAAACCTTCTCCCCCACATCTTCCACCTCCTTCAAAAAACATAATGCAATCCTGACAGACAGCTGATAACTTCATGGTGCAAAAGGAAACCTGAAATCTACAGACAAGGATTTTACTATGTGCTGAGCCTGGAAAGTGGAAGGAAAACAATGTAGCACTGTCCCCTATATGCAGAATTTCAGGTAGAAATCTTCCAGCAGTGTAGGAAGTGTGTTCATGGTGTACAGATTCCCACTTAAGCAGGGATAGACAGTGGCTTATCCGTCATGGAGTAGCTTGTAGAGAACTATACTGTATAGAAAGGAAGGATTGCTTATTATACATAGCTGTCTGCATCTCCATCTCCCCAAACACGCACATACTCCTGAGATGTTTTTTTTATGCATTTTGGACTATTTAGAAGCAAATCCCCATTTTTTAGCCTGTGGACTTGCATCTGCTATCTAGAGTTAGTGGTGCTCTTCAAGAGTGAATGGAGAGTTAAACTATATAAAACATTGTGTTTGAAATAAATGTTTTCCTAGGCAAACCTATCCTCTTAAAATGCAGCAGGGGAATCCTCAGAAGAGATCCTTGCAGTATACTGGCATTCCTTCAATCATTTTCTTGCTCAAATCCAACCCAAAATAAGGTGTAAGCACTGTGCCAGCACAATATTTCTCATTAACTGTCCCACACTAATACGCATGCAGTACTTGGTGTGCAAGGTGTATTTATGACTGTGTGTGAATAAATATCTATTAGAAACACAAAACATTTAATTCTCTGTTGGTGAATATCATGTTGCTAGTTTTAGCACAAAATTTACAGTTGCGGATCTCCCAGATTTCACCATGATTAGAACATTTTATTCAATGTACAGTTTACTAGCAAATATTTCAACTATTGATTAGTTCCATTTGTCACTGGTTTCCCGACCATGGGTGTTTCAGTCACTGGAATGAATCTTATGGTTCTTTTCACTATTGTGCTATAGGAATAAACGACAGAAGACAGAAGTAGTTTTACTGTTTCTCCAGCTGTTCAGAGACTTCCAAAGTTCTCAAAGACACTTCTGCCACCTCAAATCCTGCCCTTTTGTGGATTTATGTGAGAATTGATTTTATTTTATAAAACCTTTCTGTTTTGTTTTCTCAATGTTCTGTAACAACCTTGAAATTGTTTCTCTAGAAGTGATTTATCTCTCCAGTAGCTGTTTATATCTCTGGAATAATGACTTGGTACTTAAACTTTAGGATTGGACCTGCCTTGATAATATTGTGCATTATGAGAGATTAGCACTTTGTTTCTTCATAATATCAAACCACATTTGCATGCCAGTCCCCTAATCCTGCAGAACTTGAAACACGAGAGGGGTAGCGGCAGTGAGCAGAACAGAACTTGAAACTACAGACAGGGAGAGAAACTAAAGCAGACTTTGTACATTTAAACAGCAGTATCACCTCAAAAACAGGTATGGGTTAACCTGAGGGGAAGGGCTAGTGAAGAGAAGAAGAATGAGATTTTCTATTTTCTTCCAGTTATGTTCACTTTGCAGCTGAAGAAGAATTGTTCCTTGCCCAAACTACACCATGAGGAAAAGAGTAGAGAAAATAGTACAGAAAGGATCAATTCCCCTAATGACATTAATTCTCTGTTTCTAAAATTCTTGCTCGGGTCAAGACCTTGTTAACAGAGTCTGCACCTGAGTAAGAATGGAGTAACTCAGCTGCTTACAGGAGCTGGTTCACTATGAGAGTGTTCCCATTGCACCATTCTCCATGTGTAACAGTCCTGTCTGCCTTTGTCAGAACCTGAAACTAGAGCTGCTAAAAAAAAAGAGAAAAGGGTGTTTTATTCTATGAAATGTCCCAGAATGACTCTCAAAAGACATGTTTCTTGGCTGTTAGGGTGGCTGCCCATCTGGTTATACTTTTCAAGAAAAATTATGATTGAATATTCCTTCTTATGTGAAACAGAATTGCTAATTCAGAAATATCAGAGTGATCTGGTTTTTGTTCTGTCACAGCCTGGTGTTCAGGTTAGTCTATTAAACTACTTCAGTACTTTATTTCACCTACTCCAAATCTGCTATTCTTTAGCCAGGCTTTGAATACAGCAGTCCTGACTCACACTCCTCACCATTCCCTCAGATATCTGTAGCTAAACAATCCACTTAGCATTAAACATTAAACTTTAGGAATAAGCTTTAATGGTCTTGCCCTGCAGAAAGTGAACTTACTGAATTTGGAAACAGTCAAGACCAAAATTGGCCAAAACCTCTCCAATCCATGGATCCGGGGATCATTTTTCCTCAGACTGCTCTGTGGTTGTGGCCCAGCTCCACTGACAGTTTCATCTCTTCCTCTTCTCATTTCTTGTTCTAGACAGTTGCCTGAAGTGTTCTTTTTCTTGTTTAGCCACACATGTTCCCATTCTCCCTATCTTTTAAGAGTTTTTCTCCATCTTGCTTTCTGCAAGAGCTTTTGGCTCTTGTTATATATATGAGACCGTATATACCATGTACTAAGACCAGAAGGAGAAAATTGTGCTATATTTATTAACACCTTTCTTTGTCAGTGATGCTGCTTTGAGTAAGACGTCTGGATGAAGTTACTGTTAAAAGTGTCTGAGGAGCCAGACTTCACCTATGTGTTTTGTAACAGTGGCACCCTTCTGTTTTCCACCCAGATGAAGTCTGGGAAATTCACATTAACTCACCATTTAGCATTATCTATCTGCTTTTGGCTGATCACTGATTTACCTTTGAGTTTTATAAGTTATCTTGCACCAAGTGCTGATTTAGTGCTGAGTGTGGTTTGGATTAAAAGTGCCTGTTCATCATCGTTACAGCCTGTGAACCATCTACTCTGACAGAACTTTTTCTGTGTATTCATTAATTCATGTTGAGAAATGTTTTACAATTGTTAAGCAGTACATAAATGCTGATTTATTGTTTTTCTGAAATGTGCTGTTATTGATCATCCTGTTGAGGTTTGTTCCAGAGCTTTCTGGAGACTGTACTGACTGTACTGCATTCTTGGTGAATCCACGGGCAGGGACTTCATAGCCCAAAGGAAGCAGAAGAGAGCTGAGTGATGATGGCACAAACATTTTGCTGCTTGGAGAGAGATCTCAGCAATCTCTGTGGTCTTTGTCACTCAGAGGATCAGAAGAAGAAGAAAGCAGTGTGTCACTGCAGAGGGCAGCCGTTCCCTCCTCCCACTCTCCTTAGGGAAACACTGGTACACCTCCAGCCCACCCTCACAGTACTTGGCAATCCAGGATCTCAGCAAATGCTTTGCCATCACGTTTTGTCTCCTCCTGAGTGCAACAGCAAAGCAGGTTTGGCATCTCCTTCTTACAAGCCTCACTGCTCTCACACATACATCACACAGAGGGTCAGATCACAACTTAAGTCGGATTTCTTGGCATCACATACTGCATGACTCAGTCTGGGTGGTCAGTGTCCGTTTGCATCTTTAAAGGAAAGACAAAAATCCAAGTATATTTTCAAAAAGAACCGAGTTCACCAGATAAAGGAAATGCCTTTTTCTTGTATAACATGGAGTTTTACAAGGCTGTTAAGCTAAGTTACCCGGACAAACCCTAAAAGAGGTCTTGAATGGTGCCAGTTTGTGACTGTACGGAGCACCTTCCTGTCTGTTGGAATAGCCTGTCCATAATTTAGCAAAACACCTTAAAACCAGGCTACTAGAACCAGACAAAGTTTGGACACACTGGCATCAAATGGTAAAGTAATCTATTATAACCCCAGAAACAAAAGTAGAAGCATAAAATGGAACATGAAACTTTGTCTGAAATTTTAGTTTCATTCTTAGCTGCTCACAGTGATCTTTCCCCAGCATGTCCTCCTCTATCTGAGGCAGAAACCAGGCTCACACTGTCAGTGGAGAGATGCTGCATAGAACATCTGAGCCAGCAAAGCTGAGGGACAAATTTGAGAAGCAGTATCAGCATGGAACAGACCTGTTGCTCTGGTTTTTCTGCTGTCTGTACGTTAGCTTGTTCACTGAAACCAAACTTAGAGGAAGGCCATTTTCATTGTATTCCTCTCTGTTCCTATAATTATAATTACATGTAAAACAACAATACTTTAAATACACTTTAGTCAAGGGGTAAAAGAGGTATCAGTCTCATTGGCAGGAGTAAAAGCTGTATTCCACCTACCAACAGAGGTTCTACCTGTAGCAAAAATGGAGAATGGTGCCTGAAAAGGATTTTAACTTCACGTGGCTGTTGCTCTTCCTTTTGGAAAATCCAGTTTCATCGGTAGTCTGTAAAACATGACTTTCTCAGCCTAACTGTGGCATATAGAAAAGGGGTCCTGTTGCCATACAGACTACTTCAAAATAGGGTACTCAAAGATTTGTTGATAGAAGAATGCAGAATTATTAATGAAAAGTTTTTCCTGCCTAACATAACCATGCTGAGCTCATTCAAACCTAGCCCAGCTATGAATGAGACCCATTCAGTTTAACATAGGAAGGGTTTGCAGGATTCAGATTCCAAGTTTGACACAATTAATAGTGTTTATAAGTTCAAGAATGTTGCTGTTAGGACAGAGTGTATTCAAGACAAGTGATCATATTTCATAGCACACTTAGAAGGTGAAGAGGCACTTGACATAAAACACTCTCGTTTCCATAATTCAAATCCTTTGGTTGTTTTAGAAGATTTATATTTTTTTCAGCCTCTTTTCCTCCCTTCTTCTACTAGTTTCATATGTAACGTAAATTTTACTTTTCTCCTATTCCAGTTCCTTGCCTTTGGGAGGATCTAAGCAAACAAAAAAACCTCCTCAAACTGTCATGATCTGAGTCCCAGCAAAACTGAATAGCAGCAAAACTAAAACATGCTTTTGCATTTAGTGGTTCTGCAGCTGTATGAAACAAACTGTAGCATTGTCATGAAATTCATATAATGAAATTAATAGCAGTGATTCTGCCTGTTACAGCCATAAATAGAAAGAGAACATACTGAGAAAGGTACATAAATCTAGCATATCTTGAAATAAATCAAAAGAAAATAAAGAGGCACTTGAAAAAATGTGTATTTGGGAAGCATAGAATTTTGTAAATGCAAATTCTACAGTCAAAATAACTGTGATATTGACTTTTTTTGCACCCGTAGAATCCTTTTTTGCCAACTTGGCTATGCAACTAGTGAAATATCATATTGACTTCAGTCCCCTTCAGATCCAGAACATATTAACAAAAAAGCAGGCTCTGTTTCAGGAAGGCATCTATACCTAGGTGCCCAAGTTCCACTGAAATCCACATTTAGCTCATATAGCCACTACCTCATGTTGGGGGCAAAAAAAGAACAAAAAGTTCAATGTGAAGGAGATACTTTTCAATAAAGTGTACCTCTAAATCAGGGAAGTAGGCATGTACAAAATGAAATTTTTTCTTAGGCTGTAAAAAGGACAAAAAAAGTTATCTCAGTTACAGAGAGGCATATAAATGTGATTGATGGGCAGGGATAAAAGCGAGAGAAAAGCAGAATCAAGACAGCTTCAGAGTACAGGAAACAGTCTGTCCATCAGACCCTATGTTTACATGCCACCCTCTGTGCTGCCGCAAAGCTGCTAGAACAAGAAAATGCTTCATGAAAGACCAATTAGTTAGATATTTAACATGTACGCCAGAAGGAAAACCTGGCCTTGATCGATTAACCTGGGAGGCGTGTTTATCCTGCAGCATTTATTGTATTGCAGTTCCTCAGCTTCTCAAAGAAGTCAAAACCTTCTGTCAGAGGCCCTTGGGGGCTGTTTATGGGTCTTCTTGAGAAAAAAGCTTGGTCCCAAATTAACATGAATTAAAGATCTGAGCTGCAAGTAGACACAAAAATAACTTTGGGGGAACTGAGGCAGTTGCAGAGCCCTAGACCTGGAGTGGAAATGAAGCAGCCTGTATTGGGTACCTGACACATACCACACTCTGTCCTTCCAGGTGGTAAGGCCTGGCATGTGCTTTTGTTCTCTATCAGCACTTAAAACTGAAGAACAAAAAAGGAAAACCAAAGTAAAATAAAAAACCAACCAAACCCTAAACTAATCAACTAACAACAAAAACCCTACCAAGTCTTCCTGAACAAGGAGCTCCTTTCAGCTGGATATTAATTAGAGAAGCAAACGCTGAATGTCCTGGCCCTCTGCTGAGCTCCTCACAGTTAAAAGTACAAAGTGAGGGCCTGCTGTGTGGGTAAACTGATGACTCACTTTTAATATCAGGTTGAGCCAGGATCTTGAAGGCTGCCAAGTTAACTCTACAGGGATCCCCACTTCAGCCCACTCACATTTCCTAATAACAGCACAGCATTTCAGCAGGCTGCGCTTAAGCGAGGCACTTTGATTTGTAAACAGAGGCAGTCTAGGAAATAATGTACCAGTGTGGTTAGCTGGATAATGTCATAAGACAACAAGGTATAATGGCAGCACTGGTATTAAATGGCCAGAGGATATTGCTCAAATTCGAATGTGACAGCGATTAATAAGAGATAATTTTTAATGGTATTTTAAAATTCTACCCATGCTTTCTGTAGTCCCGGGAGAGGTATTACTGCCCCTCTTTGAATCATAGAGAGGAAAAGGCTGCTGGTAAACGTGTGCCTACAGAAGTACACGTTTTAAAGAATTTTAATTTATCGTTAGAAGACCAAGAAATATTTTATACAAAATAGACTGCTTGTTCCTGTGTTTTGACATAACGGTTTAAACCATCATGCTTGCTGGAATACTTTTATGGGTTCTTTAGACATTTACTTCACATCCCCTAGTCTCAGCCTGGTGAAATTTAGGATATGCAGAAATACCCCAGAGTACTGGCTCACTCCTGGCAGATTTGCATCTCATTCTGTCCTGGCATAAGCTACAACTCGTGCACTGTTGCCACACAGATCAAAAGATGCATGTCTATTGTCTTGGCCACATGACTGAAAATATATTGCTGTGTAAGCTCTGCATTAGGCTTCCTGCTTGAGGACAAGCCTCTTTCTGTTCAGACATAAAAAGGTTTCTTAAAAGAGATGTCTGTTTGGTTATAAGACTCCACTGCCAAACTGATTGCAAATCCAGTAGTGCATTCTGAAATGTTAAACAACTCTGTGAAGGAGGTTTAACTCCCTACCCACCCTTCTTACCTTCTTCACCCACTTGGCTAAGGCTTCAATTTTCTTTGTGGCAAGCAGTCTTCCACATGCCTAACACTTGGCACTCTTTCAGGATTAGGGCCTTTTGCCTGTCCCGTATGCACAGCATAATGTGAAGGAGGTTTAAGTTCTGTGGTAGGAAATGAGTGCTTTTTCCCTCTCACTAAATCACTTTTACTTCCACTGGGCAGTCACAGAAAGTGAGGAGAAAATCCTAACCGTGGGTTGTTTAAAAATCTGAACCCAGGCAAACAAAAGGAGAAGTCCTCAGCTGACCAGCGCCATTGCGCCCACCTAATCTCCCCCAGCCAAGGCCCTGGGGCAGGAAGCATCCACCACATTCTCAATCCACTTCTGCTTCATCTGCACACAGCAGGTTGTCAAGCCTTGCTTCCTGCTATGGTTGTGCTCCACAGACCTCAAGAAGTAACTTCTCTCCACATTAAGAACCTGCTAGGCCCTAGATATGCCTTAGGTCATTCGTAAACCATGACTTTTCTTCCAATGTCTGTAATGGTACAATATGATACAAGGCTTTTTCAAACTTTATTAATAGTTCAAGCAGGGAACTGGTTTTGAATTACCTTAAAGGTGGCAACAGTAAAAAAAATTGTAGCAATTCCTAACTACCAGTGTAGCAGCTCTTAGATAGATTGATGATGATATACATCTGCATGTGTGTGAGGCAGTTATTTTGGTATGTAAACATCGACCTGTTGGGAAGGAGGGGAAGAAGCCATCAATTGTTTTAAAGCAAATAGTATTAAAACATATGTAAGTCACAGAATCACAGAATCAGATTGGAAAACACCTCTGAGATCATCAAGTCCATCCTGTGACCTAACATCACACTGTCAACTAGACTATAGCACTGAGTGCCACATCCAGTCTTTGCTTGAACACCTCCGGGGATGATGACTCCACCACATCCCTGGGTAGCCCATTCCAGTGTTCAATCACCCTTTCTGTGAAGAAATTCTTCCTAATGTCCAACCAAACCCTCCTCTGGTACATCTTAAGACTATGTTCTCTAGTCTTGTCCCTAGTTGCCTGGGAGAAGAGGCCAACCCCCACCTGGCTCCAACCTCCTTTCAGGGAGTTTTAGAGAATGAAAAGGTCTCCCCTGAGCCACCTCTTCTCCAGGCTGAACAACCTCAGCTCCCTCAGCTGCTCCTCCCAAGACTTGTGTTCCAGACCCTTCACCAGCCTCGCTGCCTTTCTCTGGCCAAGTCACTGTGGCATTTGCAGTTCATCAGTTTCTGGCTCGCTGCCTATTGATTCTTCATGTTCTAGGTTATATTTCTAAATGGAACATCTTCTAAATTTTAAATTTTGTCTGAATAATCTCTACTAGTCTTTTTTTCTACGATATAGCCCAAAACTGCAAGGACTTCAATAGGATTTTGGTGCAGGAAGTGCAGAATTTATTCGAAAGCTTATGAATGCAGTTGGAAAAAATGCTCTTCCTCTATATAGGTACATTTGGCATAATGTTCACTGCACTGAAGGCTGTGCAGAAATAGTAGTTTAATTATAATAGGCCACCACACCTTTTGGCAGCACTAACTGTAAATGACCTTTGTGTTTTCAGTGCATCAAAATGAGTTCCCTGAAATACGTTCAGTTTTCATTGCAGTGATATTTTTCCACTGATATAGAAGCAGACTGAGACAGCATGGATATAGCCTGCTCTGTTCTGGTTTGATGAGAAAATGCCAAAGCTAAGCCATCCCTAGTCTTCATAGCAATTAAACCTGGCACAGGTGCAGTAACATTATTTTCTTGCTGTTGGGACTAATCCTGAAGGTATTGATGTGACTGTTTCTCATTTGAGTACTTTGTACTTGCTAATCTTCTCAGAACACAGCCTAGGGATATTGATTTTTTTTTTTTCAGCAGTTTCCTAAACCAGGCACAAGTTAAAAAACATCAATGAGCCTTCTGTGGATATAGATGTCTCAGGACATTCAGGATAGTAATGAGAGTCAGAGATGAGCATGAAAGAGCCTGTGGATGAGAAGAGGGAACGAGATATACTGTATAATTTTCATCCGCTTGATGGAAGTCACAGGGATAAAATTCCAAGCTTTTGTAATGCCTGTGAGAACACAGGGGCTCCATAGTGCACTATGAGCACATGGGAACACAAAAATGCAGCAAGAATCTCTCTTGTCCTATTGTATTTGAAGAACAGAAGTTTTTAACAGTTGTAGGGGTTTTTTTTGGTTCCCACCCCTGGTAATAAACCAACCCAAAACAACTTTTGTCTCCGAAATAGCCATGAGTATGACAGTCTGTGAGCTCACCTGGAATACATAAGTAGGAAATGCCAGTCCCAGAATAGCTTATTATCAAGGTTCTTGCCTTGACAAGCAATAGAATATTTTCTGGAACCAGAATCTCTCTCCAGGAGCTGGGGCAATTTATCATATCATCTCCCTTTCTGCAAATTTTGGGTGTTTTAGTATCAATGAATTTTCTACCAGTGCTTGGCTGCAGTGAAAAGACACTGGTGCACTGATATCAGGGAATTTGCATTGTTTGTGTCTGCTGTGAACTCAGCACTAGTTGGGAGGTTTCAGTAAGGTCCTTCATAATTTAGAATTTCATTTAACTTTTATCCACAAAAAATTAGCAAGTTTGAAGTTCCAGCTGCTGGATTGGTGTAAAGATTTGACTTTATTTGACAGCCTGCTTTATAATTGCACTAGTGACATGTAAGAGACTTATTTTGGCCTCTGAAAGATTAAACAAGATCAGGCCTGCCAGGCCTCTAGAGAAACCCACGTGGCAATAAGAAGTGCAGATTCAGCAAACCTCTGTCCTTTCTGTAGCCCTAGTTCTGCAAAAAAAAGTATGTATGAGCATTTCAAACTAATTTTGGATACTGAATGACAAAGATTATAGATTTATTTGAGAGTTGAGGAGCATAATTACTATGAATTTGAGAAAAAAAGTATAAGTGATTTCGAGGAAAAAGCCTGATACCTTGTTATTATATTATTAAAGCAGACAGTTGCAGTATTTTCCAAAAGTATGAGAGAGCTGTAGTTCCACAGGATTAAAAAACCCCAACTTCTAACAGGAATTTTTGTGCTTATTTTCTTGCTTTTCATCCTAGACTATGGCAGAGTGACAAGGGTTCCTTGTCTACAGATGTTACTAATTATTGTAATTTATACGGAAGATGCTCAGATTCTTTGGTAATGAACAGTAGGTAGGTTAAAAGTGTAATAGCAACTCCATTTTTCTAATGAACATTTCTGATTTGACACTACTCCATCAATAAAAAATTATTAGCACCCGATAAGAGACCTGAAATTGCAATAGACCTGTATGAATGACATTCATTCCCTGCTTGTCATGCCTGTTCATGGACTGAGCAGTCCATGAATGCTGGTGCCTGTTACCTCCAAAGCCAGATAAGATAACTCCTGTCGTATTTCATAAGCTGTTCTGATGAGGATTCTGCGACTCAGGAGGACCTCACCAATTTTTTCTAGTGTAGGATTTCATCTCTAGTGAATTTTCAGGCCAGAGGAATGAGTTTCAAAGAACACACCCACTTCTCTCTGCGGGTCTCAACATCATTTTGCTAATCTAATTAACATCCATGACAATTTAAACAATACATTTACTCAACTGCTCTTGGGGCCCCATGGCACCTAGTTAAGTTACTTTCCAATGCTGCTGTAAATCAAAAGAGAAAGGCTAAGGTTGCTGCGTTTGCTGTATATTTCAGTTTGGGACCCTGATTGCTTTACCAACTGCTCATTGATGTTGTTTTCATAACTTGCTAAGGAATACTTCATTTCTTGCTCCAAAACTCTCATTTGTATCCTCACCTGAAGTGCAAGGTAGCCTTTAGCTTGAATATAATATGCTTAAATTCAAAAAAACAAAAAACAGTTCAGGACAAGTACTTGCAAAGGACAAAGCGTACATCAGAGATTTAACAGAAGCAGTAGAAAACCATGTATTTCTTCAGTGTTTTCCTTTTAAGGTTTCCATTCCATCTGGGCACAATTCCCATCCTTACAGGGAGCAATATAGACATATTGTTTGAGAGGAAAGTAAAAACTTGGACAAAATCTTCAAGAACTGTTTCGGTGGAGAGAGCAGCCCAGCAAAACAAAGTGATGGATAAACAGTGGAACAAAATGTTATTGGCTTGAACTGGTAGATGCTAATGGAAAAGCAGGAGAAGAGAAAGTAGCTGGGCCCAGGGCAGGATCAGTCCTCAGGACAGACATCCATCACTGACCCAGCTGGCACAGTTCCTCTGTCCTGGGCTGGGGTGGTTCCCTGGGGCAATCAGAGACAGAGCAGTATTTCAGGCAGGTCCAGGTCGTGATGCAGACTATTTTCAAAACAATACTTTTTGTTGTGCTGAGTAAGTGTCTGGGAAGCATCAGCTCCCAGCTGTGCAAATTTTGTCACAATGCAATTTCTAAACCAATATTAAAAATGCTAGTGACAAACGATTGTCATACACAGTAGATATTTCAATTTCCCAGCTAACAGACCCTTAGTATTTTATATCACTATTTAAATAGTTTTCACCTGTCTTACATTGTGTGTTTCATAGAACACTGTGTATACAATTCTGTTAAATATGAAGAAAACCCAATAGAATAATTAGGGCTCAATGCAAGTGAAAATACTGATAACATTACTCAAATCTCCTATTCAAGGAGTGCTTTTTTGCTTGTATAGTTTACACTTATTTATAGACAAGACTGTTAGAGCTGACAAAACTTAAGGAGATTATGAAATCAAGGGATTTGATGTGATCCTGGGAGTTTAGACACACAGATGCTAAATTTTCTTCCACTAACAAAATGCTGCATAAGAAGAAGTCTGGCAGTGAAATTGAATATATTTCTATTCAATATTTGGTCATCCCCATGGTTTTTTTTCACAATATTTTGCAAATGTCAACATCTATAAAATAAAGCCTCTGTATCTGATATCCTTGGTGTGTAAATACCTTTTAAAATACCTTTCTGAGACAATTTTCACTTCAGGCAAGTAATCTTAAATTTTGTCACTTTTCTGTGTGCTTGTTTGCATTTATAAAATTTCCCTAAATACTCCTATAGTCCTCAGTGATTTTTTTACTACTTCTGGTTTTATGGTATATATCTGGCAATAACCACATTTGTGCTTGCATGCTTGTACATGCTGTCCCATTGTCCCTACTGGAGCTGTATATAGATTTTGCAGTGTGAATATGTCACTTTATTTATTTCTATATTGATTAATATTTTTTTCCTTGAAGGGATCACATATTACAGATATTATTTGTGACCTAAATCGAGGGTGCATCCGATATTTTTTATGGTCAGATATTTCAGACATGAAATACATTTTACTTCAAAGATTCAAAAATTATCCTTGAATTTAGAATTCTAAGGGCAATATTGGACTCATAAATAAAACCTGGGTTTCTGACAACTCTGAGAAGCTTCTGCTGCCATAATATAAGCAGGAGTCATAGAATCACAGAATCATGAAGGCTGAAAAAGCCTCAAAGATTGTCAAGTCCAAGCATTATGTTCTGAATTTGAAAAGCATCTGGTACCATGTGTGATGCTGATTTGGACTGGATGATGTACTGTAACACATTTTGTATTTTTTGTCTTTGTCATCTGGTTCAATGACTGAACTAGTCAAGTTCAACTTGACTGCCTCGAGGTTTTTTGTTATTTAAACTTACATATTTGATAATTCTTAGGCATATGTGTTCTGTTAGTCTAGCTATTAATTTCTAATTTTCATAGAGTCTATAAAATTGTAAATAGATATTAGATGTATTTTTTTAATCCTCTGTGTTCAAACAAATTATAATTTAATGGATAACTTGCGGGTTTTAATTGGACTAAGAAGAACCAAGCTGCAATGAGCCACCAGTGCCAGTGCCACCCAGGGGGACTGTCAAAAAGAGGACATTTCAGCATATCCTCCATTGCCAAAAATCTCCATAAAACTTTCCATCACCAGCTGTAACTGCAAGCCCATCACAGATACAGCTGTGGAATAGTGGGATTTACCACTGCCTTCTTCTCTTAATCTCCAGAGGATTTCAACTCACAGTCTAACTAGCTCCCCATGTTGCATTATAAAGAGGCTCTCAGCTACTGGCAGAACTCTGAGAAGACAGGGTTGCGCTGGCTGCTCTTCCAGTAAAGCCTCTGGGAGCTGGAGAGGCTGTGGCAGAGCTCTGGCCGAGTGACCGGAGCCTTGAGGCTCCTGCCGGACTCCACCACCTGCCCTCCTCCAAGGGCCCTGATGGAAAACCACAGCTCAGTCCTTTGGGCTCATAACTGGGTACAACCAACTTGAGAGAGTTAAAGGCAGGATGGAAAAAGGCAGCCAGACTATCAGGATAAGCACATCAAACCTCTGTCCTGACTGCTGGTTCTGGAATAATGCCTCACCTGAAATACACACTCCCAAGTTTCTCCTCCAGTTTCTGGAAATGATGGTTATTTCAGAAGAAATCAATAAATGTCAGTCTGCATAAAATATGGGGCAGATCAAATAAAGGTATTTCTGTATTAAAAGCTATTAATTTTGGGCAACATACATTTGAATTACAATATTATTAAATTCCATTAAGCTAAAGTGATATATTTAGCTCAGACTTCAGAGTGCTAATTTCACAGTCCCCTCCAAGCTGTTCCTGCGAAGGTGTTAGGGGTAATTAACTGCCATTTTCTCAGTAATTCAGAATCTGCAATCAATCAAAATGCCGAGCCTGGGTGATTGTAGAAAATAGTAACACTTAGTTTATTATGTAGTACATTCTCATTCTGGTTGTTTTATGATGGGATCAGCTACACTTTTTCCTCAGAATTTATTATGCTTACCCTTCAGCCAATTAGTTTTTCTCACTTTACTTTAACTTAAAACCTGGTGAGTTTGTTATATATATGTGTAAGTTTGCCTGTCAGTTATATTGGTCATAGACCTGCAGGATTGCATGTGTTTAAACAATCAGGAACCCAGTATTGTCCAGAAAAATGGCAGCTTTCCTTTCTTAAAGCAGTGTTTGTTCTTTAAAAAATATGAAGGGAAAAAGGAGAGAAAAGAGAAGGCTATTTCCCACAGCTACAAGTGCGTGGCATTGGGGGACATCCAGAGCCACCCAGGTACAAGCTGTAGAGTCTTGGTCTCCAGTTGCTTGGCTGTGGAACCAAGGCTGTGCTTCCAGACCGTGCATGCACTGCAAAATCAATTGCTACCAAGGCATTGTGACAGTGATGGAGCAGAGATATTTGATCTTCATATTCAAAATCAAGCATAGAGGTAGTATTTCCACTGAAGCTTTCATTTACTTTTGGAACTCAATCCTGGTGCTTTGGCACATGTTGACTTTACAGCTAGTCTCACAGGGAAGGAGGTTTTAAAGTTATAGCCAGTTAAGCGGGTAGTTTGCTGAATGTTACTGGTGTGGATAACAGTAGCAGGCCTCCAAGATGCCCTGATGGGAAAGTATAATTGACTTAGTCCATTTTTGTTTCCTAGCCATTTATACCTGCATCTGGAAGTCCTTCTCTAATTTCACAGCTGTGGTGTTGAAACACTTTCAGGGTTGCAGTGGAGTTTAATCAGTATTAAAAAAAAAAAAGATAGAAACTCTGAAGCAAAACGAACTTTGACAAGAAATTTACCAGTGTAAAGCCATGAGAAGGACAATACTGAAGGACTCCTGCTGTTCCTGAGAGTGCTGGTAGAAATTAATGTCGCAGTGGGATAATGCTGGCTGGACATTGTGCAGTATTGTTCAATCACAGCACTACACTTTGACTAGGACATTATTTAACATAAATATATTTTTAAAATCTTGCAACCGTGTTTTACTAACTCCAACACTCTGAGTGCCTGCAAGCCCAGCAGTTAAAAGTAGCTCTCAGGTGGAGCCTGTGATCTTATTCTGTCACTGCGATAAGGTGTGCCCTGTGTGAATGCATTCAGAAGTCCTTATCTGGGCAGGTCTGGGCATTCTGTCTGATTTCTCAAGGGCTGGTTAGCACATTTGGCAGATCTATGGAGAAGTCCTTAATGGTTAATCTCTCTTATACTGGTGCTGGTGCTGCCCTCTACTGCGGGCAGAGATCACTCGGCTAAAGGATGGGGCTTATCCAACTCCCACCACCATTATTTTCCCTTACTGATCTCCAGTGGACAACAAGACATTTTTTGGTGGGGTCGCAGTCTAGATCAAGAGTAAGACACAGTGCACGACAGGTGGGAGACCCAATGTATCTACAAAGTACAGGTTTCGCATACGAACGAGTTCTCCCAAAAACTAATGCCAAAGAACATGGAGGCAGAGGATGTTGAGTTTGTAGATTGCATCACGAAGTGATGAAAAAAGTGTAGTTTTAAAGATACACGATATTACTTTTTGACTCAAGTACCCGATTTGGATCTGAATAATCTTAGTGACCTCACAAAGTATCTGAGAGCATAGAATTTGGCAAGATAAATTGAATATTTATTTCCCAGGGAGCTTAAAGAGATATGCTATTGAAAGAAATGACAAAAAATTGAGATCTTACAGTGTTCTAGGTAAATGTTAGATAAACACGGGAAGTAGCAGTATTACACTTGTGATGGTTGCAGTGATGTAGTCAAAAAATAACAAGTGGTATTTCAGTCTATCTTACATAGCACCCCACAGCCTCGTTGCTTTTTATTTTCCCTTCAAAAAGTTGTGGCAACATATATTTCTCTTTCTTGGTTCCAAAAATATAAGATTATATAGAAAGAGGTGAATAGAGGTCTTGTATTTCTTTTAGGATGAAATAGAAACACATAGGGAAGTGGAGTAATAAAGAAATTTTAAGACAATGAAGTTAGGAACAGATGTTGCTGTTTATTTTCATTTCTCTCTCCCCCTCGTTATGATTACTATAAATTATCTCTTTTTGCAATGATTAGGGAAGAAGGGGATTACACCAAGGTTAGACAGAAGCATCAGATAAAACTGAATATAATCCCACTTAAATCCTCTATTCAACATTACTCCAAGGTGGAATTAAAGCTATTACGTAATCTGGTGCTTTAAATGAGTGAAGATATCAGAGCAGTGAACTGTCTTCAGACACACTTCAGGAAAAATAAATAGAGTTTTCTGTCTGGTCTTTGAATTCTGGTATGAATGAACTCTATTATCACACAATTACCTATTTGATGCTGGTTAAAACCTGAGTAATAGAGACAAGTAAGGATTCAGAGATGTCAAAAGCAGAGGTCATGTCAAAAAAAACCCAGGGCTATTCCGCATACTGAACAACTGACAGCATAAAAGACATTTATATTGTTGAAGAGAAGGTTAGCTTGTCTGAACTCTTTGTAACTCTTTAATACTTATACCAAAGAAACAATTTAGTCAGCTAAAACTGAACATTTTTCACTGTTCATCCTGTTTTACTGCTCTTTTCATATTTGAACGTTGAAAATCAAACCAGATACTTTTACAGAAGACTTTTAGCTCTTTACTCCAAGTGTGTTTGTAATGTTCCAGAGTTTAGAAAAAGATGCAAATCCACTGCTCCTTGTAACAAACCCCTTAAGAATTCTAGGCTAAGTAAAAGTATTGCTAATCATATTAATGTTATTTTCTAATATAAGCATAGAGATCAAATAGCAAAAAGTTAAAAATACTAGGAACAGACGTCTGTGTTAACATGAATATGACAAATTGCTTTCAAACTTCAGTAACATTAACTTCTATGATAAGTACATGGGCTCATTAAGAGTTTCCACTTTGGAAATCGTGCTGTGTTAGAATCCAAATATATTGTGGTTTTGTTTGGGGGGATTTATTTTCTTTTTTTTTTCTTTATAATCAGACAAGTCAAGTTACTTGTCTGTCCTGCAGAGGAAAAACGTGAAGTTTCAGCAAGATATAACTGAGAGGAGACATTCAGATCTTGGAAAGCCAACAAGGTCTCAAAAAAATGAATTAAACCCAAAATTACTGGAGCATCTCCGCCTATCCTGCACCACTTGGAAAATCTTAAACAGGGCCAAAATGTGTGTGAATTGTCATAATCCATGCAAACACAACTTTAAAGAGGTATTGCTAATTTTCCATTTAATTTACGAACTATTACTTCTCACAAAACCATACGACAAATGGCTTTTCACTTTCTCCTCCCATAAAACCGTACAAAGCTTTTTGCCAGGCTAGTAACCATTAGCAAAAATGTTAATGTTAGTTTTGTATTGTAGGAATCTATCTCCTGGGATATAGATACAGTAGCATGATTTAAAGCTTCACCATAGTAAGGGTCTTTAAGTTTCTGCACACACTGCAAGTTTAATAGAATGCGTACATTCTTTCTGCACTCAAACGTTTTTTGGTATTATACTTTGTTCTATTAAAAAATGACACATATGAAACTGTACTTGGGATTAAGATATGAGTACTTCATTATACAGTTCTCATACTTGATGGAACGATTTCCTTTAAAATGGTTCAAGTTGAAACTTGGCATACAAAGTTCTAATTGGGGAAAGGCTGGGATGCAGAATGGCTTTACGAAGTTTCACATAAATCAGTCTTGTCAATTTAAATTATTTTTACAGAAGACCATGACACTCCTTTTAGTACTATTTCTTGTTCTCTTAATATTTGCCAAGACTTAAATAGAAATAAGTTATTTTTCTGAGTTGTTTTCACAGCCTTTTCTTGTCTGTTTAAATCATTTCACCTTAAATAGAAAGTTTACCAAGTCGCAAATCCTACTTCCTACTTGCTTTGCTTCTCTCAGAGCATGTGTAGTGATGAATATTTTAAACTAATTTAGTGATGTGAAAGGTGCCAAACTGTCAGATGTAGAAACTAAAATACTGTGTTTGTGCTGAGACTATTTATTTTATTTTATTTTATTTTATTTTATTTTATTTTATTTTATTTTATTTTATTTTATTTTATTTTATTTTATTTTATTTTATTTTATTGTTAAAATTGCAGTTGGAGGCTTCTGCAGCATTGTGCACCACAAAGGCCTGTGACTTTGGCAAACATAGGAGCTGCTGACAGGGATGAGGCTGCTAATGGAAGCATGCTGGCTCATCTCTGCAACATAAAAGATGACCTGGCACATAGCACTGTATTTTAAGTACATCTAGGATACTCCTCTACCACTCATCAGACTATCCAAAATCTTGCTGAAGGCAAAGGAAAACACACTGGGATAAAAGAATGTTTGATAGAGACTCATTGCCAATATACAGCAAAAAAAGGTCATCAATTTAATTCTGCATGATTAAACACAGGGTGGGCTACACTCTTGAGACCTCTTAGCTAGAAACAGTCCCCGGTTGCTCCTCTGCAAATCTAATTATTCAGTTATGTTCACAAAGGCAAAATAGTAAGACATGAATTTTCTCTGGTTAAGGATACAACTTTTGTTCATTTCTTACCAGTTCAGTAAAGTATATAAACCTTACTTCACCTATCTCCTCATGATTTATTTTTTCTTCTCTAGCTGACGAAGGCATTAATCTTTGTGTTCTAAATGTCTACGTTCAAAATGACTAGCAATGGACAGAAGTCCACAGATACATTTAAGACAAAGGATGGACTTAATTCTTCAATTGGGCTTTTATTAATTTTAACTGTAGCTTTTTATTGTTTTCCATTATACACAGTACAGTACAGAAAGAGTGGACTGTTTCATTCCTGGGGCAAGTACCTACATTCTCAGTAACAACCACTAGAATTATATAAGTTAGAAAATAAAATGCCAGTATACCTTAAGACCACTGTTTCTATTTTTCATTCAATTTATATTCTCTTGCCAGAAGCATTTTCTTGGTAAAAATAATTCAAATCCTTTTGGGGTTTTTGGGGTTCTTTTNACTTTGGAAATCGTGCTGTGTTAGAATCCAAATATATTGTGGTTTTGTTTGGGGGGATTTATTTTCTTTTTTTTTTCTTTATAATCAGACAAGTCAAGTTACTTGTCTGTCCTGCAGAGGAAAAACGTGAAGTTTCAGCAAGATATAACTGAGAGGAGACATTCAGATCTTGGAAAGCCAACAAGGTCTCAAAAAAATGAATTAAACCCAAAATTACTGGAGCATCTCCGCCTATCCTGCACCACTTGGAAAATCTTAAACAGGGCCAAAATGTGTGTGAATTGTCATAATCCATGCAAACACAACTTTAAAGAGGTATTGCTAATTTTCCATTTAATTTACGAACTATTACTTCTCACAAAACCATACGACAAATGGCTTTTCACTTTCTCCTCCCATAAAACCGTACAAAGCTTTTTGCCAGGCTAGTAACCATTAGCAAAAATGTTAATGTTAGTTTTGTATTGTAGGAATCTACCTCCTGGGATATAGATACAGTAGCATGATTTAAAGCTTCACCATAGTAAGGGTCTTTAAGTTTCTGCACACACTGCAAGTTTAATAGAATGCGTACATTCTTTCTGCACTCAAACGTTTTTTGGTATTATACTTTGTTCTATTAAAAAATGACACGTATGAAACTGTACTTGGGATTAAGATATGAGTACTTCATTATACAGTTCTCATACTTGATGGAACGATTTCCTTTAAAATGGTTCAAGTTGAAACTTGGCATACAAAGTTCTAATTGGGGAAAGGCTGGGATGCAGAATGGCTTTACGAAGTTTCACATAAATCAGTCTTGTCAATTTAAATTATTTTTACAGAAGACCATGACACTCCTTTTAGTACTATTTCTTGTTCTCTTAATATTTGCCAAGACTTAAATAGAAATAAGTTATTTTTCTGAGTTGTTTTCACAGCCTTTTCTTGTCTGTTTAAATCATTTCACCTTAAATAGAAAGTTTACCAAGTCGCAAATCCTACTTCCTACTTGCTTTGCTTCTCTCAGAGCATGTGTAGTGATGAATATTTTAAACTAATTTAGTGATGTGAAAGGTGCCAAACTGTCAGATGTAGAAACTAAAATACTGTGTTTGTGCTGAGACTATTTATTTTATTTTATTTTATTTTATTTTATTTTATTTTATTTTATTTTATTTTATTTTATTTTATTTTATTTTATTTTATTTTATTTTATTGTTAAAATTGCAGTTGGAGGCTTCTGCAGCACTGCGCACCACAAAGGCCTGTAGCTTTGGCAAACA
>VYXC01010949.1:2098099-2116111 GCA_013397175.1 Platysteira castanea
ACTTCACCTATCTCCTCATGATTTATTTTTTCTTCTCTAGCTTATGAAGGCATTAATCTATGTGTTCTAAATGTCTACATTCAAAATGACTAGCAATGGACAGATGTCCACAGATACATTTAAGACAAAGGATGGACTTAATTCTTCAATTGGGCTTTTATTAATTTTAACTGTAGTATTTTATTGTTCTCCATTATAAACAGTACAGTGCAGAAAGAGTGGACTGTTTCATTCCTGGGGCAAGTACCTACATTCTCAGTAACAACCACTAGAATTATATGAGTTAGAAAATAAAATGCCAGTATACCTTAAGACCACTGTTTCTATTTTTCATTCAATTTATATTCTCTTGCCAGAAGCATTTTCTTGGTAAAAATAATTCAAATCCTTTTGGGGTTTTTGGGGTTCTTTTTTTTTTTTTTTTTTTTTTTTTTTTCCCTAGATTTAATATCTGCTACAGTCTGTTCAATGTCACTGTGTTAGTACAGGAATATGGCTGTAACATTCTTGCATGTGAAACTGTACATCAGGCACATTTTAACAGATTTATGTCATCAACCCCTACACAGTATTAATCATTCTTCAAGGTCATTTCTTGCTACCAAAGTAAGAGCCTTAGTAAAATTTCCAAGGCAGCTTTCAAGCCAGGCCAGTTGCAAGTTTTCAGGTGCTGGGAAAAAAATAAAAGAAGAAGCTGAGGAATTCACAAAACAACTTTCTTGGCAAAGTGTCTCTAAAGGTCTGTGATGGGAGACTAACCATTCATCAGCGTCCATGCAAGCTGTCTCTGTTATGAAAACCAGGGCACATTTAAAGGAAAAATAAACAGATTTATCAGTCTGGCTGCAATTTTATGAAGTACAATATTGAAAGGCTTCCCCTGTCTGTTTCAGACACTGACAAGATAAACTAGACATGGCTAAGGCTGAATGTGTCACTTCTGTCAGGTGCTATGGTTGGTATGAAAAGCCAGGTATGCTTCACACATGGATTCCAAATAAATTTTAGAAAAGGTTTATGTTCCTTTATTTTGTTTTCCATGTTTCATCATTGTTGAAGCCAAACAATCAACGACATAAGATCTGGGGCTGTCTATTACCACACCAAATGGCTGAGGCCTGCAAGTATGGAAAACCACATCAAACTGTTGGGTTTATGTGAGACCATGCTGACATTTAGCTAAAAATATTTCAATTATAATCAACTGAGCGTTCCTCTTTTTGCTTTACATTTTGGAGAACTTGGTAACAGAACAATGCTGGTTTTCTGGGTCAAATTCAATTACAAAGGCCGTGCAGGGATAAGAGGCAGCCTGGAGAACAGTTATACACTAGCATTTTACTGGCATGTGGGTACCAAATATCTGCTGTGGAGTAAATTCAAGAGCTGATCAAAGATCACAATCTGGCTACATTAAGTTTAGGATGATTAATCTCATAAGGAAACCTTGCAGATATTGTTATTTATATGTTCCTTAGGAATCTGGAATGGAAATGTTACATGTGAGAATGTCTGCAATGAAATCCTTTTTCTCCTACTTCTTCCTCTTTTATATTTTGCTCCCAGAAGCCCTTTTGTTTGAAGGAGACAAAAAATGTCACACTAAATAGAACTTTTGATATTGTAGTTGTTTCCTGAATGATGTGCATGGGCAAAACAGGCTGATATGAGAGAGACCACATATGATCCCCTCTTTGCTACAGCAGTTTGCATCCCACAAGTGTTGTTAAGCTTCCTCTATTAACTCGTTCCTAATTTAAGTCCCTGTCACACCTAGCAGCTATGTAGGTAATCATAACTTACTGTTTTTTGGATCTGAAGAAGGACATAAAATGAGAATTAAAAAAAAAAAGAAAATAAATAAAAGAGAAAAATGCGGTAGAAATTGAGGAACAAACTTCAAAATATTTAGGGGGAAGTGCAATGAAAAGAGAAAGCTGATACAAGAAAGATATAACTAATCAAGCTGTAAGGAAAAACTATTAAAGGTGAAAGAGTTTACTGCGATTTTTTTTCTTGGTTAACCACTTTGTTTTTCTTTATTTGTCCCATGCGCCTCTGAGGTAACTCATGCAACTGAGCTCTTGAGTGTTTGCCTCACTTTTTAAAAGGAGTCAGAATCAATGCCCTCACTTTGATGTGCTGGCTATCCTCCCTGCAGGACTGGCAAGCGTCCCAGTGAGCTTGTCCTGATGCTCAGGCTGCCTTAGAGACCGGACATGAGCTGCACAGGAGCCTGCCACGGGCTCTAGGCTCAGTCACCGTCACCGACACCCACTCTGCTTGAACGGTGCTGACATCAAACACGGATAATTTCCATTGTTTAACCCTTCCTTCATAGCAGCCACTGTTAAACAAAGATGCAGTGCTCAGTGGCTTTTATTGCATGAGGCACAAATAACTGGTTTGGTCATGGAGGGTCAGAATAACACTCAGTGAAACATGAATGAAAAACACAGACCAGAACACAGCAGGGCAGGGGAAGGAGGAATGATGCTCTGGTTTAGGACAGATCCCTGGGAATGGGAAAGCTGTATGAGACATGATGTTAAGAAATCAGACAAAAATCAAAACATAGCTTCCTGTGCACTCAGTACATGCATATATTTAGAAAGTTATTCTCAGAGAAATCTGAGTATCAGAAACATCTGTCTAAGAGTAGCACTTGATGGCACAGGTAGGAAAAATTTGCATCTCTTTTCTAACGTGTACCTGAAGTGTACATTGTTTTGTGGGAAGAAACTTCCCTCTACAAAGTCCAGCTTGCTTCAAGATTAAGCACTTCAGAAAATGAAAGTAATATGCCATTTGTTACTATGTAGGAATAAAGGATGTCCTGTTACACCAGAATAGCCACAGCAGAGATTTTTGTGCTGAGCTTATTAGCTGAGTGATACTGTTGATTAAAATTTCATAAAGGGAAATAGAGATATTTTCTAGTACTCAGGAGAAAGAAGAGACTTGATTTCTTTCTGCTACCCAGCCAACATCTTCAAATAGAGAACCACAACAGAGTGACTTTCTAATGTCTCCATCTGTCCACAATAGAACATACCTTCTCTGTAACAGAGCAGTTGACTTTGCTGGTATTTTATAATGAAGATCGTGGCCATTTCCCCCTATTCGCTAGATCCTCAGGTACAAAATCTTGGTTTTGACCTCAGGACTTGCTATTTCTGTTCTTGTGATCTTAGCACCACTGTTATTGATACATGACCAGTTAAATGGATTGGAGAATTAAAAAAAAAAGGTTTTTTAATGTAAAAACTGTTACTAGTTATGAAAAGAAACAGGAAAAGCAAGAGATTGGTGGATTTAAACTATAAATAGAGAAAATTGAAATGGCTTCTCTTATGAAAAGCTTGGTACTAAGGAAAATATTGTAATATTGAAGAGATTTTTTTCTCAGTTATGCATACTGATAAAAAACCTTTGAA
The DNA here is from genome assembly GCA_013397175.1 of Platysteira castanea. Taxonomy (NCBI): domain Eukaryota; kingdom Metazoa; phylum Chordata; class Aves; order Passeriformes; genus Platysteira; species Platysteira castanea. Next base: position 2,101,537 of record VYXC01010949.1, read on the forward strand.
GCCTAAAAAGAAGAAATTAAAATAAGACGGATTCCATGAGCTTTATTTCCACCTCTGGTAACTCACTGAACACCTTATGCCTATTTTCTATGATTAAAAGGACTGTTAAGGAGACAGTAATGAAGAAATCAAAGAAAAGAGGCAATCCAATGCTCCTAGATAAATAATAAAAATGTACCTTCTGGGATCCTGGTGCTGATTTCAGTAGTGCTACTACTCTGTGGCAAAAATCCTATTGACTTGATCAAGGCTAGTCTTTGAACCTTGGCTTTTAAAAGGGAGAAATTATTTATTAAAAAAAACATAGGCATTGTGCCAAGTGCACATTAAATACAGATGGGGATTCCCATTTAACTTCTGCTTCAGCTGCAGAAACCAGGCATTTATGATTCAAAAAGTAAAGGAAATTTGTCATTCATTGAAGATTGGAAGGAATAGGATTTATTTGTTGGGGTCACGTCGAGAAAAACAATGACAGAAAGAACACATAGTGAGTGGGACCCAGAATGAGATTTGGGAATGCTGTTAATTCCTCAAGCACAGACAAACCAATAAACAGAAAGCTGAGAAAAAGTTCTAGGAGAAGGCCATTATAACAATACAATGATGAATTAAAATATACTGTGCGCTAAGTGGCAAATTTAAATCTGAATAATAGAAAAAAAAAATAAACCATTGTCAAATCCTTCTTAAGGAAAGTCACTCGCTGACCCAAACCTGCATGAAACTCACCGAGGTGGCGCAGGGGCCAAGGGGTTGTCTCCTTGCTCCCAGGATGCCTGTGTATATGCCTCCCTCTGGCTTGCCCTGAAAACCTGCCTTTGGCTTGGTCTAGGTAAGAACTGTCCTTAAAATTCTCAAAATTCTAAACAATCACTTTTGCCTTAAGCAACAGTCCATTCCTGTCTCAAGAGTACCTACTATTGATTGGGAGATGATGAAATTTCCTTTGTGTTACTGAGATTCACATGTTTTGGCTGATATGAAGAAGGACGTCAAAGGGCCAGTTCTTCTCTCCATTCATGACAGTTCTCTTCTTTAAAATTATTCCAGACTTTTAATTAAATGGGAATATACTCAGTTGCTGGGTAGTGGCTTCCTACAGTTCCAATCATATTTTGAACTGAGATGGTGCACATGTGTACACTCCTAGCCCTCGCAGAGGAAAGCTGGGGGCTCAGGCTGGGTGGGGGCAGCAGCTCACCCTGACAGTCCCTGATCCTCCACAGCAGGATCCAGCTGGTGGAGCATGTGGCAGAGCCCCTGGCACAGCCATTAATTACTTCCAGTGTGTATGACTATGATTAGCTGTTTGACTTCTTGTTAAGCAACACTTACAATATCTGTAGGCACACAGTAAGCAGTTTGGAACTGCTGATTGCTCTCTGATTTACGACGGGTGGTGGAGAAGGATGAAGAGACATTAAGTCTCGTTTCACTGCAGTTTGGAAATTGGAAGCAAAACTGACAAGGAAACTATACAGCAATTTAGTTGTCACCCCACAACACACACTTTTCACTCCTTTGGGACTTGCCTCTTCCTTTTTTTTTTCTTAAGTAATTAATGCACTATTATCTTACAAGTTTCAGCTAAAAATTAGAGTACAAATAGGGAAAAAACCTCTCCAGATAGCATTTCTACAGTATCACATCCAGACTAAGCAACACCAGTACTGATAAATGTAAATTCAAAACACAGTTCAGATTCATGAGATTTCCAGACCAAACAAGGTTAAATGTACTTGGAAGAAATTCAACTACAGATCTGCATTTTGGACACATGTCCCTTCCTACCTTCCCAGCTTTTGGACACTTGCTCATCATTTCTTTCTCAAATGATGTTTCCAGATCAACAAACTTATCCTTCCCTGGGATCAGTCATTTCCTTAGTCTTGCCTTTTAGAATGCAACCCTTTTACTGTCTGTTTTATGACACTAGTAACACTCTGTGCTCCAGCTCTGTATTAATCTTCTGAGAATGTTATTTATTTTACCGTATTGGCACAGCAGGAGACTTTCCTCTGCTTTTGACGAGGGCCCCTGGAGACAGCAGACACACCACTAGCTGAGTGCCAAAGTAATACTGCAGCACATTCAGCCTAAATTAGCATAAAATACTAAGATAACACCATTTCTTTTTCCTCTGATACTGCTCATATTGATACATTATGTTACAAAGAGCAGACTGAGATCATAGTTTTACTCTCCTGTAACCCCCTAACCATACCCTCCTGACTGTCTTAGCCTCAGGCCTTCAGCAGAAGTCCTGCTGTTCCCCATCTTGGCTTTGCTGCACAGTGCTGTGAATCATACTGCAAAAACTGCACAGACACACACAAAACTAAGAATTTACTTGATTTGTCACTTACATAATATTTTAGTACTGATCTCACAAGCAGTCTGTTAATTTTATATTGAGCTAGTGAGAAAACTACTCTCATAATTTGTGTGAGAAATTTTCAGGGAAAATTTTCCCCTGTCAACTCAAGGGGAAAAAAGTGGCTTAGATTAAATTTTGTACCTGAAAACAGAAACACTGCCAATTTATCAGCACTAGGACTTTTTATGAGTAGACATTTTGAAAACTTTTTTTTCAAAATATATTGTTGGTGTTTCAAGACTAAGAGTAAATTAAATAGCTCAGTGGTGAAAGGCCCTTCTTAGTAATACTGACAGAGTGGAAGTCTTTAACCATGTGTGGCATTTACTGAAGAGAAGCTTCTGTTTTCTAGAGCTTTAATAAGCAGAGCTGCACAAACACTCATCCATGTAGGCCTTTTTTCTTGATAGGCACCTACATTAATTTTTATATCTGATCCCTCTAGATTGCAGTGTGAATGAACATCTTCCACAGTTTAGGGCACATTTCCATTATATCCCATTACCTAAAGTCATAGTGAATTTATTCAGTGCTGCCTCTAAAGTAATGAATTAGTATTTTTCTTTTTTGGAGAATCTCCTTAATTCTACTCTCTAGTTAAGTTTAAAAAAATCATGCAATTTCTAAAATAAGTCAGTGGATATTTTCATGACTAAGTCTGAAGCAACCTGAGCAACATCCACATTCACTCCAGAGCTCAGACATAATGCAAACACATATTCTCTCATATTCCATCACCAATATTCACACACATATGGCAAAGTCTTACTGCTCTTTTTGAGTCCTCACGCACACAAGCCTGACACCCCACTCAAAGGCAAATCCCCACAACCATTTCATAGGCAGGGCTCAGTTTTCTTTAAAAATGTACTTCATTACTAGGGGTAAAGAATTTGTTATCCACCTTTTCTGCAAGAGTCTAATGGTTACAGTACTTACACGTAAAACACACGGATTTATGTTCGGGTGGGAACATCACTCACCACATCAAGGAGGATTAAGACACTTTTTAACCTTCCTAGTGAAGCTCTACAGAAAAGCACTTAGGAGTACCTTATTACGAACAAGGCTAAATGTAATTGAGCACATTACTGTATTTCAGTGCAGTCAAGTGGGTTACGGTCTCAGCCTCAAGGACAGTTTCTGTATTTCACTTTGTGACTGATATAGTGCCGAGGGGCAAAAGTGTAAACTGATGTCACCCTTTTTACATTAATATATTTCAAGAGTGTCTACTAGTGGTATTGTCATAGCACAGCAGCCTACTTAGGTTGGTGGTATGCAGAGAAATTCCCCCACCTCCAATTTGCTCTTTAAAAATCTTAATTCCAGGTCTTACATCAGCCACTGATATTTAACATGACTGATAGTGAGGTTTTGATAATTAACAGAGGGTTTATGTGAAAACTAAAATGCTCTGATGAACTCATCACTAACATGGACTTTTCAGCCTCTTTCTCCCTTGTTCCCAAGGAGAACAAACTAGTCTACAGCAAACCCAGAAAAAAACCAGGCACGTGAATAAACACAAAATAGTTCTATGTTATAAAATAAACCCCAAAACCTCCAAGTGCACTAAAGACAAAACCAAGTTGTTTCCTCAGCACCAGTGCTAAGGATGCCTCCCTTCCCTTTCCCTCATGCACACTAAGGTGCAAAGCTCTGCCTGGAGCTTTTCCCACTGCCGAGGAGCCCACACAGTGGTTTGTGCTCACCATAGCTGAACTTGGGTCACTTTCTTCAAACAAGGGAAATAATATCATTTCTCTCCTCTGCACAAAAAAATAGTGTCCATGAAACTTACGGGAATTCAGTATTTCATTTAAGTGGACAGGAATCAGCAAACTGGCCATTAACTACAAATTTACTAAAGAAGAACAAACAAATGCACCTACCCATAACAGCATTTGCATGAGCTTTTATTCACAGCATGGCCACGTAAGTCTCCTTTCCTACACAAACAAACTACAGAAAGGATATGAAATATGAACAGTGAAAAACTGGATGAATATCAGTATTAATGGCACTTTGAAATATATGGAAATTAGAATATAAACTAAAGCAACGCAGTCACAACAGTGAGAGTAGATACCAAGATTTTGATGCTGCCATACAGAGCATGTACAAATTCTATTTCTCTTCTAGTCTTATTTCAGTTAGCTGAAATACTTCTTCTCATCAAATAACCAGGTCACGGAAGTTTTGAGTTCTTTTGATGACAGATTTGGAGAAAAAGCCCAAAAGAAAAAGCAATACTCCACCATGTGGCATTGCATGAGAACAGGCAGAACCCTTCCTCAAGTCAGACTTTTCCAAGTCCTACTCTGATTTCTGACACATTTGAAAAAAAACAACCAACCAAACAAAAAAACATCTGCCAAATTCAGTCAATTTCCCCAGAATGTGAACTTGTGAGGAAAAAGCCCTTTTGGTTGACTCCCTAACAATGCAGTTCAGACACCTAGAATGAAATAGTCCTCTATTTTAAATGACTACTTGCACATTTAATATATTTTATGTCATACTCCGAAAAATTAGAGAAGCATTTTTATTGGACTGAAAATACTTAGTGGAGAGATGAGAAAGACATTTAAAAGAAAACCTTCGAATTTCCTGTCATTCTAAGCAAAAATTTTGAGATTTCAAAAACCTCCTTAAACTGAAATTTTTCCCTTTGCACTCTTTATGAAAAAATCCCCAGCTTTCTCTCTTTTTTAAATCCTTCTCTCCTAGTCAATTTTCCACATGTTGATTTTTTAGACCATTTTCCAAAGTGTGCTCCAGTGAAGAAATAAAACAAGTCTAACCATAAGTAATTGCAGTAATATTTTTTGCCTGAGAAAAGACATTTGCTACACTCAATTAATAGGAAGACATAAAGTTATTTGCAACAGCTTGTCTTCACGTTCCTTGTCATAATATGGCACAACCACAGATTTACAGGATAAATATAAAACAGTAATGAATATGATGATGCTGGACTCTATTTTGGGATCATTTATGACAATGGTTTTGCAAACCAGACATCGAAGTGAGATAGAAATAACCACAATACAGATGACTACAAAACTAATCTGTGAGCATCTGCATATTTTGGTAAGTACTTCAGAAATACTACATGGGTAAAAAAATGGATGTGCAAATGCACTTAAATCTGTAACACATTTTTCTCTACCTCAGAAACCTTACCACTGTCCATAATATCATTCCTTTGGCCCAAGAAAATGAAGAATTCAAGTTTAACTAATGCCTAGTCATAATGAAAAGATGAATTTTTAAATTACATCTGTGAAACAGGAATTATCCTCTCAGAGAAAACTAGAAAAATATGGGATTTAGTAATAACTAATTTAGACATAAAGCAGGTCACTTATTCAGCTAAATTCAGTTTAATGTCAAGAAAATCATGTGAAAAGTACTTATCAGCACATCCCATACACCATCAGTGCAGACTTATTCGTAGTCACAATATATGGAATTTCTTTGAAAGGCAGAAGTCCTGAACTGTTTCTCTGGGCAGAATGAAGAAACTACAAATACCTACACCATCTGTGCACTTTTTTTGTTATTGTTTTTTTGGGTTTGTGGCTTTTTTTCACGAGGGAGACAAACCCCTGTCCTTCTAGGAAAGTGCTTCATAAAAACTGATCATCTCTGAGTCCATGTAGAGATGACAAAATCTCTGAAGAAATGAATCTTCAAACATACGTATAATAAAATGGCATTATCCTGAAAGAGGGTCAGATGTCACTGGTTTGTTATCTATAACACAGAAGGAGCTGATGCAAAAATTTTACAATGCTCCAAAACAGTCTCATTTTTTCTGATACGGATATTCATGTTTACTGATCCAGGATAAATATGCCTTCTCTTTTAGTCCAAAACGTTGATTTGACTGATCTGTATGGAGTTTTTAATTTATCCATGTGCTAACACATTTATTATAAGGAAATAAAAGCAGAGGCTGTGACTTATCACCGGGAGCTGTAGCCTACTCCTTGAAAACAAGGTTACTCTGGCTTCAGCCAGCTCCCTGAATGAGAGGGTGTTACTCCATACTGGTTTTGACAAAATGCTTTTAATGAAATCTGGGACTGCACTTGCACAGCCTGCATTCCATTGAGTGCTGCACTCCACGTCTCCATCAGAAGTTGTGTGTGCTGGGCATGGGTGCACCACAATGAGGTCATGCCCACTGATTATGGCTCTGCAGGTAGAACTGAAATATTATTTCTGAATGCGACCTGAACAGCAACTCAAGCCAAAGCATTTTATAAAGATCTGCTTCTTCAGTGTCCAAACTGCAGCACTGCTTCAGAGCTCACATACCTAATGTGAGCTTCTAAGCAGCATAGTGCTCACAGACTGGCTCTTACCAGAGCCTCTTAAACACGCATTTCTCCTCACTCAATTTGTGCAGCACAGTGAAATCCTGCTCTTGAATGGGACATCAAATTTCCACTGTATTAAGAATATTCTGAGAGAAGCTTCCATACACCAAAGGCACCAGTGAAAGAAAATATAAAGGAGAGAGGAACACGGGTAATAACGAGCAAGAGAGCTTTGAAGTGATTTAGTTATTTCTATCTTTTTAATTGTATTCTTACTGTCATACGGATTCAGAGACCAAAGGTCACAGCTTAACCTTCTAATCCTATGAAATACACTAAAATAATCCATAAAAGAGGAAGATATTGATAATGAATCTTGTACCAAAATTCTTTCCTCTGTTCGTAAGGTTTCTTTGCTAAGTACTGAAAACTAGTGCAGTTTCACTCGTTTTCTGTACAGAAATTTCATGTCAGCTGTTTTTATAGACAGATTTCTCAAATAAGTTCTTTTCCAAGTTCAACTGCCTCTGGTTGTAACAGAAACATCCTAGCAGCAATGATACTCTATAGTCATATCAGTTTGGGAAACGGGAGGAGATCATCTTGTATTCAGTCTTATGGAGCAGGGGTCATTAAAATGGGAAAATTAAAGCTTATTCCTTCTTTGCCTAGGACAGTTGGCTTCAGGGGAACTTGAAGTCATGGCCAGGCTGCAATTGCTTTTTACATGCTTAACATCAGGTCAGTTGAGTGGCTTGGGACAATATTTACAGGTGAATTTAAGCAAGCTTTAACTTAGTTATGTGTAAAGCCATGAAGAGCAAAAAAATCTTGAGCTGTGTCTGTAGAAAACTTATTTATTGACAGTTTTGGAGAAGTACAAAATTTGATTTACAGAGCCTTACTTTTGTTCACATGAATCCAGAAGATACCTTCTCCTTATAAACAAAGCCTACTGGATACTGAAGTCCCTCAAGCTTTACTGAACATACAGAATTTCTGAAAGCTAAATAGCAGAATAGAATCAACATTTTGGTAAGAAAAATATATGCCTTATTAGAATGAAACTATTTCAGTCCTTCCATAGCCAACAGTAATAATCCTGAGAGCATCAGATCACATAACCTCTTCACAGCAAAGGTCTATACTGTCTGAGGGCTATCAAAGGTTGGGATGCTTCCAAAGGCAAGCTGTTTACTCAGAGGCAGATTTGATTGAGGCTCATGTTTTTCCAAAAGGCAGCTAGCTTGCTTAAGCCCTTGAAAAAAATCCTTTCCCTAGAGCTCATCCACTGGGCTGTTTGGGCTGAGTACTTCAAGCAGCAGCAAAGTGCCAAGTCAAAAGCAGAGAATTTGTTTCTAAGAGAAGCAGGGAAAAGACAAAGAGCAAAAGTTAATGCTGCAGATTATTGCAAGCTTCAGAGAATACAAGACAATTGTTTTAGAGACAGCTAAAAATACCTTCTTTTAAGACTGCTTGCTCTTCTGCCAAATGCATGCAATACACTGAGAAACATTTGCAGAATCAAAATATTTATACCGCAAAGTAGCAGTTCCTTTAGAAACTTATAGCTGGTTAAGTTGGAACTACATTTTTCATAATACAGACAAAAGATTATCAACCATAGCCATAAATAAATATTGGTTTGTTGCAAGCTCAATGTTAAAACAGAAACAAAAAAGAAACCAGGAATTTTTTTTCTCTAGATCACAGTTACCTTGGTGTAACTATAAATAGTTATAAGACAAAATACAATTTTACTTTCTAACCTTCTCTTTGCTGTGAGACATGACTTGTACTAGAATGCACCTGGAAAAAATAACAGAAGGGCTGTACAAAAAAAATGAAGTCACCTGGCCTCACAAGAAGTTTTGTAAATGATTGTTCTATATAGTCAAAAATCTTGTCTCAACGCAAAATTCAATACAACTCTTCATTTGTAGTCCAGGGGAACACAGGAAGTTAAAGGTTTAGAGATCAAACTTCAGAGAAACGTTAATGGAAAGTGTCAAGTTCAGCTTCTTTGTTAATTTCAAGCATCAGAAAATCTTGCCTTTTTATGGGGAAAAAACAAAGACAAGTGATTTAAATCATGGTCAGAGTGAAAATTCCCTTTTGAAAATCTCAGTTTTCTTGCCATATTTAGCAAATGCCAAAACAGTATTTACAGCAACATCAACAGTGCAGCTGTAAGGCTGCCAATATTGCCTTCAACTGTGTAAACCACATTTTTCTTCCTTCTTTTTTGAAGTCTTTTCTTCACTTTTCCCCTTCCAAAGACACAAAACCTAGCAAGACTTTAACATGTTATGGTATTTATATCATTGGAGCAACAACTTGTTCAGCAATCATTAATTGCCAGCTCCTGCATTTGTTTTTAATTGCTTTTTTGTTGTAACCCAAGAAAGAAAACCAAAAAATGATACAAGTGGGTGCCAGCCAAACTTGTGTGCCAAAAATAAACAACCTGCCTCTACACAAAGGCCCAAAACTGAGATTACCGAAGGCTTTCAGGAAAGACTAATCATCAACAAAACGGCTCACATAGTTTGCTAAACTACAGTAAGCAAGTCCCAGAAAGAGAATGGTAAAGCAGAAGTGGAAAAAGGGCATTCAAAATGCTGAAAGCATTTATACTGCTTATACTATTCATGAGTTGCAACTTTGGTACTTCCCCCTTGAATGTCTTCTTTCTTTCTTTTCACGCTGATGAAAAGGCAGAACAGAGCAAGACAAACTTTCGGTGCTACAGACTGCTTCTATCAGCTGGTGAGGCTTGACTCTGCAGATGTGTTTCCCTCCCCTAAAAGGGCAAGTGAGGCACAGTCAGTATTAAGGGGAAAGAGATGAAGTCATGTGACTCAGTCTTTGGTTCTTCGGCAAGAGTAACTACCTTCACCATTCTCTTCATGTTGGCATCAGCAAAAAATATCTGTGCTTGACATCCTCCTCTGACACGTCCTTCTTACCCACCAGTCCAATTTGTCCCTCAAGCCACTACATAAACATACATATATTTATACATACATATATCTGAAGGGGGAACTAGCACATAATTTCTACTGTAAATTATGTTCCAACCTTCAGGCTGCCTGTGTACTTTAAGTACAGCAGAGTGGGGCTTCTGTGTCATTCTCCGCAACCGTGAACACATCAGAATACTTCCCTCAGCTGACCTCGCGGCTTGGTGTAACACATTACAAACATCAACTGACCTCTCAGGTTTTGTCACAGTACAGCAAGAATGGACAGATGAGCCAGTGTCTATGAAATTGCATGTAGATCAAGTGTCAGCACCTTCACATGTAGAAACACAACAGGGACAATTCATATTCACCTCAGGACTGTTCAGAAACTGGCTTCAGGATGAAGTACACTGAAGAGAAAACACAAGAGGATATCCTGCAGTTTCTGCTGCCATTAGCTCCTTCAGCTCACTTTCTTTTAAGTCTTCGAAAAGTCTTAACTTGGTTCTTTATGGTGTCATAACTTTAAAATGCCTACTATGTACTGCCATGCCACCAAGCCCGTAAGATAGTAACTTAGATTTGTTTTGGGAAATTTGGAGCTTTTAAGATGCATGAAAGACATTAATATAGCACAAAATGAGCCCTAAAACAAGCATTGTCATACTTGAAATTCATATGTTCAATGTGAATGGATGTACTATTAGAAGCTGTACACACATGTATTAAAGTGAGCTAATAGCATCAGCATGCATCACAAGAGCAAAATGTTTTGTCACCTAGGAACAGAGATGAACAGCAAGTTTCCACATTCATGCTGTTTACTCACAAGGCTTGTGAAGAGCTGGTTATGTTCTTCTAACAGGTAAATCAATGCCAAAGCCATCACGGCCTCCTATCCTGGTGAAAGACTAGACCATGTCACACTACCGTTCTCGCCAGAGCCCCTCACAATAGAAAAGAGCTGCAACTAAAATCACTGATCAAAAGCATTTCTCTCTTTCAAGTCCCCTGGGAATTCACATGAATTTCCCAGAAGCCCAAAGGTAATCCTAATCTACTCTGGTAAAATCAAGATTGGCAAAAACGGAGTTAGAGTAGCAAACATTGTAACTACCAACTGGCAAATGCCTGGAACTGGAAAGCAGACACAGAGGTGATGCACGTGTTCCTGTGATTACCTTCCATGGTTCTTTTGTGCCTTGTTTTCCAGTAAATAAAACAGGCAGATACTGCTTCTATCCCATTTCTTCTATTAGTACTTTAAAAGATCCTGCCTTTCAAGCTGCTGGTGCACATATGCACACAGATGCAAACGCCATCTGACCTAGCAGAACAGACTGTGTAGTAAAGAAAAAAAGATACGCATTTTGAAAATGGGGTTTTATTGAAACTTATCAAAAACATCTGAAATCTAATTCAGGAAAGGCACTTCAAAATTTAGTCCCTTTTCTTTTTTGCTTTGGGTTTTTCTGACAGCTGAGATAATTCACTTTCTTCAACTTCATCACAATGCTTTCTTTTCTTTTTCTTTGACTTTTTATGGTCACTTTGGTAACCACTGGAGTCACTGGTAGGCAATACAAGTTCTTGTTCTTCTTGCTTGTCCTTTTTCTTTTTCTTTTTCTTCTTGTTTTTATTATCACATAATCCATTCACAGCATCAGCACTTTGCTCTTCATGTTCCTTCCCAAGGTTATCTGTCTCATTTAAAGGCTCTTCTGTGACAGTATCTTCCCCACAGTTACTCAAGCTATTTTCCTGGTGGTCAAGCTTTTGAATTTCATCCCCATTTGTACTTTCAGTGACTGTGTTAGACTTTTTGGGCCGCATGCTGTAAAGAAATATACAAAATAAACTGAATTAGAGACACAGTATTTACACCAAATAGATAAACATTTGCTAAAAAAAACAACAAATGGATAACATGATATTCTGTGTTATAGAGAATCATAACGTTTAATACTCTCAGGGTAATTTCTATTACCTTATTAGCTTCCTTCTTACGACATAATAAATATTCTCTTTCAAATCTTAGCCTAATTCTCTAAAGTGCCATACAGACCATTTGGTATTTCCTCTTTTCTTGTGCTCCTTTATCCCCTAATTCATTACTACACATTGGGTAGTAAAGCTTTTTTGTTGGTTTTTTTTAGGTCATTTACAAATGCACACAGCTAGAGACCAATTCAGTCATACACGAGACACACTGCTGATTTTACCAAGCAATTACCTTACTCTGATTAAAACAAAAGGTGATGCCAGAAAAGTTAAAAAAAAAAAAGAAGAAAAAAACCTTCACAAAAACCCTCAAAAAACCTCCCCAGTAGGTACCTTGCAACCAAGAGCACTGAAGATAATGTCTAAGTAGACAAATATGGAAAGAATGCAGTTAAAAACCATGGAGGTTTTTATGTCCCCAGAGGCACTGAAGACAAAACTGCTAACTTGCATTGTAAATTCACTGAAATGATCCAGAGCATCCTTCCAGATTAAAAAAAGAAAAAACAAACAAAAAATGCTATGAATTTGCCAGTAGGAGTCATATTATACATTTAATTAAAAACAAAACCATATTGGAAGAAAAAAACATTGCTCAGTAAATGACTGTTTTAAAAGACATGTGAATGAACTCTTCTGAAGACAAGACTTCTTGCAAGGTGCCCTATAAATTTACAGAGGCCTAAGGAGGAAGTTGACACATATTCTCATCTTTGAAATTCTCATGTTTCAGCAAGTATTTAAATCACCCACATCTATTTGTCATTATGCAATACATATGCACTTGTTTGTGTGCAAATGTCAATGTAAAACCACTGTGCTCAGGAACTTTGGGCTGTTTGCACTTGAAAATCCTGTGCACTAAGCTACTCTTAAACTCCTGGACATGCTGTTTTGAGCATGTATTATATATGCAATCAACAATTCATAGGTCAACACACTCACATTTTTAAAGCTCAAAAAATACCTAGTCTTACTTTTTCCAGAGAAAACTTCCATGGGAGTCCTAAACAGTGGAAAGTTTAGTTTAAGGCAACATATATATATAATTATATATATAGAAGGATTTGTGTAAAAATAATAAAGCTTAAAAATTAAGATGTAATTAAAATCACTTAGCTCGTAAAAAACTTATTAATCAGTTAAAAATATTCTCTATTTAGGGCACCATACCTGCTTTTAGTGAGTTCTCCTCGAATGAAGAACACCCCAGCTGCATCAGAATCCAAGTGCAACACTTGGAATTTCAGTTCATCCCCTATTTTTAACCCCAGCTCTTGCCACTGCACAATGGACATTTGTTCAGGCTTAGGGATGGATGCATTGAAGCACCCATGTATCAGGCAGCCAATATGACTAGGGGCCACTTTATTAATTACACCCTAAAAAAGAAAAAGAATGTCATGCAAGTCTATAGCAAAAATCAGCCCTTTCAATGCACACCCTTTAAATATTTAGTTTCCTATAAGAAAAATTTTCAATAAGAGTTAATATACAAGTTATGAAGTCACTTTACCTAGCACATGCAAGTAAATTAAGCCTCCTTCATGAAAATCAAAGCTACTCCTGTAAACTCGTCATACAATTCCTCTAAAAATAGAACTCAATTGCAAGGTAAGAAGCCAAAATATGGGATTTAGCTACAGTGAGTACCTGAATAGAGTAGGTAACTCTTTCCTTATACTATAGTAATCAAATTTGCTTTGAAACCATTTTAAGTCTGATTTGCTTGCCTAAAATGGCCTTCAAGCTGGCACAGCACTACTTAGGAGCTGAAGACAGGGAAGACACATAAAAAGCTTTTAAGTACTCCATTCAATGGGTTTCTGACACATCTGCACGTGAAACCATATCCACCTTTGTTTTAACCACAGAATGAATGACAGACACTGAAAATCTTTCTAATCTCTTCCTAGGAAGATGGCACATTCATCCTCAAACACAATTATAAAAACAGCAGCTTTGCTGCAGAAGGCATGGCACAACAATGAATGTAAGCCAGCTCTCAACATACTTTACCCACAAATGCTGAGCAAGGGCATTGACAAGCTTAAGGCTGTTCTGTGAGCCATACACCTCCTTTACTGAAAGGCAGGCTCCAGCTAGATGTACTGCTCTTGTGCTTGAAGGAACTGAACTCACCAGAATCCTAAACATTCCTGCCACTACAACAAATGCACCTGTTTGAGGATTATCTGCTCTTTAGAAAGAACCAGTATGATATATGCAGTTATGCTACACTACTAAATATGTAATACTTACAATGTTTTAGTAATATATAATTATACATGACTTCAACAAACCAAGGGACAGATAAAACAGACAAATTACAGTAAAATGTAGTAGTACAAACTGCTAATAAATTGCTATGAACTACTCATAAGTGAGTAAGCTAACATGAACTAAAATATATCTCCACCTAAGCCCAGATCACTTCATATTGGAGATAAGCCAAGCTTTGACCACTTAGCAGAAAAGCCCGCCCCGTGAGACGCCAAGGCGTTCACATACCACCAGCTTCTTCCCTTTCTTGGGGCTGAAGATGATGAAGTCCGCCTCGATGTTCAGGTGGATGAATCCTTGGTCGTCGTAGATGTCGCCGAGCTCCCCCACCACTTTGATGTTGTCGTACGCCACCGGCACACCCTGCAAGCTGGAAGGACAAGGAGGAGGGGGGCACCGTTAGCGGCCAGGCCGAGCTGGCCACCCCCCGAGCGGAACCCCGCGGCCGCACCTCTCCGAGTAGCGCAGGAGCTCGGCGTCCAGCTGCGCGCGGATGCCGGAGCGCTTGCGGCCCAGGAAGCGCGGCGGCAGCGCCACGTGCCGCCGGTGCGGCGCCGCCACCAGGCACGAGTAGCGGCGCGCCACGAGCGCGCGGGCCGCGGCGAACGACGGGG
>VYXC01010949.1:2121910-2151802 GCA_013397175.1 Platysteira castanea
AACAAATTTATCTGGGTTTTTTTCCTCTGTATTTTCTTCTGCAGTTAAACGTGTTTTTGTATTGATAGACTGGAAAAGTTGAAGCCTTTGCCCCAAATGTAATAGAAATGAGAGACAATTCTTTTCAAAGTTAAGAAATGTGATTAATTTTAGTCTCCTAACTGTGTGGTTTTGTTTGGATTAAATATGGACTTGCTTGGATAATATCAAAACAATTGTTCTTGTATTTCCATCCCACGGGAATGAAAAAAAAATCTCAAATCTGATGGGGATTCTGTTTTCATACTGCAAGCCAAAGGGTATGAGTAATCATTATAGCATTTTCTTGTTTATCCTGTTTATTTTGAGGAACCACTGAGATTCCTTTTCCAGGAATACCTTTTGATAACTCAAAGATAAGCTTTTAATTATTTTAATCAGTATATGAGAATATGCCTAAATGATGAAGAAATTCTTCATTTAGAAATCTCTGGTTAAAGATGAGCATTGAAAAAAAATGATATCAGTGTAAAACAATTCTAGATTTATTATTTTTCTGCTGCCCTTCTCAGGTAGTGTATACTACTTCAGAAAGTCTGTAATATAATTGATTTTCTTAGAGGAGCTGAGCCTCTATCAGTAGCAGCATTATCTACCCTCGGGAAAATAAAGGGCAGTAGTCATTATTTTGAGTGGATACTGAAGAGCTTGATGTCATTATTTGCATTTGAGTACTGAAGCTCTAGTTGCTGAAGCAAATGCACCTGCAGTAGATTAGGTAATCTCCAGTGTGCTCTGCCTTATCTTAAAAACTGTTAGAGCGTCACTCACCTTTAAATGAATCAGTGCTAGGTATCACTTGATGCCTGAATGGTAACTGAATGTCAAGGATAAAGATAGCATAATTTTTAGGCAGTTGCTAAATTGTCCTAATTTAAAGAGATTTTCTGGTTTTGCTTAACTTCCTGCTGAGTTCATGATTTAGTTTGGTACACCACATTCTTACTGACCTGGTTCAACTGCTTACCATCACATCCACCCCCCCACATGTAAAATTCCCAAGATTTCAGAAGTCATGGTAATACTAAAAAAACTGAAACCAACCAACCAACACAAAAACCAACAGCCACCCCCCAAAAAAACAACCTCAACTCCCAAACCAAAGCCAACCAATAAAACAAAACCCCAAAACAACCAATCACCCGACAACTAAGGCAAAACAAAATACGGGTGTCAGGGACTCTTCTGTGAGAAAAAATTTTAGTGTTCCCTACACTGGTGAAAGTAGGAAAAAAAATAAATGAGGTATGGACAAAATCCTGCTCTCATATGGGATTCTCTTTTCACTTACCCAAATCACTTGAAAGCGTGAGAAATTTTTCTGCTTAGGCAGTGATGGAGGAAGGAAGCCCCAAAACCCAAACCTGAGGGAAACTCCAGCAAGACGACTGCAAAATTCAAGGCCTGCAGCTGGCTGTCCTAGTCAGTAGTTTCCTGAGCAGTGTTTCTTTCCATGCTCCTCTGTGCAGTAAATCATTCTTGCTTCATTCTGACAGAAGAGGGCCTCCCAGTGTAACCTCAGCGAGACGGTGGATGCTGTTGGGAAATCAGAATGGGAGCTTGGATGCTTTCAAGCTGAGCAAAATAGGCTCTTCCTGTCCAGGTGTGGTTCAGGAGGTAGGACCCTGAAGTCCTCCTGAGGAAGCCTGAGTTTTTAAGTGCCCAGTTCTTTAACAGGTTACTGATTTATGGTAAAAATTCTTAGCTCTGGATTAGGAGAAATATTTCCTCTGGAGAGCCAAAGCTCACCTCTTTCTCCACAACTAGCCAAATATCTAAATAAACTTTGGACATTCCACTCTGAGAGCAAGGGACCTAAGATATCAGGCTTGCAAGGCCTTGTTTGCAGCTCCTCAAAGAATTTATCAGAATCTAATCCTTTTTAATGCTGGACTCATCAGTGGGATTTAACATTACACGGCCCTAAACTGTGCTTACTCTCAGTTAGAGTCCAAGCTTACCATCTCCATTGGAGGATTTCTAAGAAGATGCAGACCTGTTGTCAATCGAGTTCTCTAGCACAGCCAGGCTCAAGCTGAACTCCAGAGAAGTGGTGTGAGGACATCACATGCCTTGGAGTGCTGCCAGCTCCTCCATGGCCAGGTGAGCCAGGTGTGCGCGGCCGGGCTGGCTCACAGGAGCGCAGGGCCAGCAGCTCCGCGGCTGCACGGGGGTGGCAGCCAGGCTGGACAGCTGGAGGGAGCTGCGGACTGTGCAGGCCACGGGGCTCAGCACACTGAAACCATGCTTAGGCCTGCTCCTAATCTCTTGCTGATGAGCTACCCAAAAAGTTAGGTAATCCAGCTAAACCAGTACTGAGGTCTTTCTTGGTAAGTAGTGTCGCTACTGCAGTGACCCCCACTGCAGTCAGTGGGGCGGTTGATGTGGCACATGAGGTTGTCATTTGGAAAAATACACGGTTTTTGTTTTTTGTTTGTTTGTTTACATTTTTATTCTGTTTTCATTCTGTGTCTCAGAGCAGAAGGCAGGATGCTCACAGGAGTGTTGCAAATCTTTGGACCATCTCTACAGATGCTTGCAGACAGGAGGAACTGAACAGATCTCCCTGGCAGCCTCCTCACTGCTCAGCTGTGTGAATCCCAGCCAAAAGAACAACTTGGGGTGTCTTTGTCTTCTTCACAATTTGGTAATTTTCAACTCAGCAGAGAATGATGAAAAAGGTCTCCTGTGATTTTCCACCACAAATGCATTCCAGTGAACCTATGGATTATTCTAACATACAGTATAATATTCCTGGCAAGTCACTGCTATTTCCTACTTTTTATTTATTTATTTACCTTTACTGAATGTGTATATTTTTAATTATGCCTGTGCAAACTCATTATGTTGGATGAGCTCTCTCATGCAGGTTTATAGGTTGAGAGTAATTAAACTTCATGGCTGTCACACCTTTTGGTAGGAAATAATGCATATGTTTATATGGGAAAGGATTTATAGTTCTTATATTTATGATGACAACCCGAGTCTGCCAAGTTATGAAACTTTATTTGGAAATAAATGTTCTACTTAAGTGTTCTTAAGACATCACTATAAACATTGGAAATGTAAATGCCAAAGATATGAGTGCCATCAAAGAAGGAGATTTTAAATTAAATTCTTAGTTCCCAAAAAAATGTGCTGTTTTGATGGAATATCCTCTCTTTGCCAGTAAGCTGGGGGGCATCTGTAATGTTTCCATTCCTTGACAGAAAGAGTATATATCCTGGAAGTCCCCAGAATGTACATTTACTTGAAATCAAAAGTAATTACTTCCAAACAAACCTCCAGTGTTCAAGCATGAACCTTTTTTGGGGGTTAAGAGCAGTGTATTTGAGGAAACCATTAAAAGGAGTCGCCTTAAAGGCTTGCAGGTATTGCAGACTATAAATGTAGGTGTCGTGAGGGGTGAAGGATGGTGCAGTCTGTCTTGTAGGAGTGTGCAGCTGTGATTGCACTGACTGATGGAAATGGCCTTTTTTACTACTGGGTGCTAATGGAAAGGTGGGGAGAAAGCAGCAAAAATCTTTTTGTTTGTCCCTCTCCTTTTTTTATCCTTCAGTAGATCTGTACTCACAAAATTCATTTATTCTGATTGATCACTTCTGTGCCTGCACAGCCACTTACTATTTTTTGCAGAGTTCAGGGCAATGCAGGTTAAGGCCCTGATTCTCACACTGACACCACTACAAAAATAGCTACTAATCATTGGACTTGGCTGAGTGTTAGGCTGCCATTACAAAAGAATCCTTGTTTGAGACAGTTGTCCAGGTTTAACTTTAAACGTAAATCTTAATCCAGTTACTCAGTGGAAGCAGTTTCTTAAGCATATCTTTAAATATAGACCTCAAAAGAGACATTAGTTTAGCATTTGAGAAGCTGAACCCCAAGGTACATGAACGTACTACCTTTTGTTCATAAAGCATGAACAATGACTTTCAAATATTTTCCCATATTTTTTATGTTTGTGTTATTTTTCAAACCAAATATTGAATATAATACTATAGAGCATTGGGGAGTCACAAGCATATGACATAAAAGAATAAATTGAACACACAAAAAATTGTTACAATGGAAGTGAAGAACTTAAAGATATATTGAACAAACCTGCCTTAGTGGGATTTTTTTGGGGTTTTTTCTGCTTTTGAATTTGTTTTGTTTTTTATTTTGGGTGTTGTTTTTGGGTTTTTTTGTCTGCCATTAAAGATATGATGTGCCAATACATCACTAAACCCTTAAACCCTTCTTCTTGGAGGTTTTTTTTCCAAATTTTCCAGTCTTGCAACAGAGATGCAACTGGCTCCATTGTGCCTACACAGTCTCATCACTGCAGCTATAGAATAACCACAGAGTTAAGACTGTTGCAACATTTTCTTGAAAGACAAATTGCAAAAAATTAATATTTATATATCCTTGAAGCTGTTTTCTTGGCTGCTCATTCTGGCTCCATTACTTGCCAAGAGACTGTTGTGACTCAAGTACATAGCGTAGACTCTGAAAAAGCTAACGTGTATCCTAAGAGGGGGAAGAAAGGTCATTCCCTCTTGAGCAAACCATTTAACATAAGGGAAGCATCTTCCTTTTTGACAGATGGGAATGTAATCCCAGCATAGTCTTTCAGCTTCGCTTGACAGCTGGCTTTGAAAGCCAGCGAGAGCAGAGGTGTGGCTGTGCCGAGCGAGGCGTGGGTTTGAAGCTGTGTAGGTGTACCTGTGCCACACCGTGTGTTCCTGTAGATGAGCTGCAGTGTGCAGGAGCGGTGTGCAGGAGCAGCGTGCAGGAGCAGTGCGTTCATGTGTCTGTGGGTCTGTGCTCAGGTTTGTCAGCCCCACCTCCCAGCACGGCCCATAAGCTCAGGTCAGGGGTGCCTCAATGATACAACTTCACCGTGACTCACTCTGCATCTGGGTTCTGCAGAGTTCCTTTTGGCACCGTGTAAACGTTATGAGTTCCTAGGTATATAGGCATCAGTGTTAAAGTTGCCAGCCTGTGACAAATTCACGCAAGAGATCTGTCTATCCATTTATGGAAATCAGGGAAGGAGACAGATTCTAAAACATAAAATAATTCCTTTTTTTCCTCATTACTCCTACGGGTAAAATAAGCTGTTTGTATGACAAGAAACTGGGGAGAGAAAGCTTAGACAGTATGAAATTTTATTCAATTTTAATATCCTTGTATAATAAAGATTAGTTCAAAGCAATCAAGGAGAGATGAGATGAGAAATCTTAGCCTACTAGCTGTTGGTCTGATGTAATTTTGGTAAGGCAGGGATGAATGGGATAAGAAGTTAAAGATACTGACATAATTCCTATGCACAAGACAGAAAGAATAAGTTTACATGGGAA
This sequence comes from Platysteira castanea, assembly GCA_013397175.1. Taxonomy (NCBI): domain Eukaryota; kingdom Metazoa; phylum Chordata; class Aves; order Passeriformes; genus Platysteira; species Platysteira castanea. The sequence continues at coordinate 2,127,295 of VYXC01010949.1, forward strand.
AATTTTAAAGGATTTAGGAAAGAAGTTAGGTGTATATATATATACATATATGTATATCCATCCATCCATCCATCTATCTATCTATCTATCTATCTATCTATCTATCTATCTATCTATCTAGTCTGGAAATCTGCCCCACAGTGATGGAATTTAAGAAGCTAGCCCAAGAGAAGGTTAAGAAATTACTTGATCCTAGTTTTTCCCAGGCTCCCTAATTTAGCAGACAATAGCATAGTGAGAGCCAGTGCCTGGGAAATCTGCACAGAAACAATTCACTTTAAAGTGGGAAAGTTTGTGTTCACTGGAATAAGGGAGGTGATAGACTACATCTTTTGATGGAAAAATATATATTGCTTCCAAAGATGGTATATAATTGATAAAAGGATTATCAGATGAAGTATCCTGTCTTGTGCTATACAGAAGGAAAAGTTAATCATAAAATCCATTCAGGTATTTCTTCATGTTTGAGTATCTTAATTTAAAATCTCATTTTCTTCATAGTTTTATACCTTATTTTTAGCAAGCATAAAATAGAAGCAAATCGATCCATTGCATAAATACAATCATTCAGAATCCCATGCCTTTTAGGTCCAGAACTCTTGGACCATTTCAAGATCTCTGCTGCTGCCACCATAGTGTGGGTATAAATATTAACCTACTGTTCTTCATGTGTAATAGTTAAAAAAGGAGTTCTGATGTGTACTTTTCCAGGGTGCTACACAGTTAATAAAGAGTTCTCAAAAATACTAGCTATCAGCATTCCAGGAATTTATTCCTGGATTTAGGGGGGAAGACAGCGATGATATCAGTAACGTAGCAAAGCACAGGAATTTAATACTGTCAGTCTGCATGTTTGGACTTCATGGTTTAGATTTAGATTTGCCTTGTTTGCAGTCTCACTATAAAATGAAGGCAATGATCAGTGTTTCCTTCTTCTGGGCAAGGAAGGTAAGAATTGATTCAATGCTAAACACTTTAAAGGATACAGCTGCATTTTAACAGAAGAGAAGATGTGGTCTCCCAACTTGAACCAGCATGAAGTGGGAGGGAGGGGAAAAAGGATTTACCTAATTATGTGGGAGAGGACCTCAAGTTTGTTGTCCTGGTAACATAATCTGGTTTTCTCACACTAGCTACTAGCCACAGGACGCAGGAAAGAGGGTAGGAAATCCTAATGGTTCTTAGATCTTTTCAAGTGTATGTATAACTTCTTAAGGGTACAGAGGGAAGTTGTGTTGACTCCTATACATGGTTTATATCAGAAAAATCACATGCAGCTTTTCAGTTGTGCTTATGGTGCCTCTTAATACCTGCCTTCCTACCATGTTCCCATTGCACATTATGCCAGTTCATTTAAACAGCTATTTTCAATATGCAGATGAAGTTATTTTTAATTAATGTACCTGGTCAACCTGTTCAAAATGCCCTAATTGCATATATTTTTAGAAAGACACATTTTGCAGTTTATGGCAGGATTTTAAATGAATTTCAGAGTGATCTCTGGGGAAAAAAAAACCCCAAACTTTCTACTGGTTACGAAGCCAAATTGCACTGATGTGGAAGTCACTAAAGCAGCCTGCTATGACTTGTGGTTAAAGGACATAAAAAATACCTTACAGCAAATCAGATGTAAGGGGAAAAAACAAAACACCTGCCTCTTCTGCATATGCTTGGAACACATTTGAGGGAATCACAGAACAATTGTGAGGGTGCTCTGCACAGCTTATTGCTAATTCTCTGGCAGAACTAGGTGTGTCTATGCTGTGTCTTCAGTGTTTCTTTGACTGCTTTGATGAGAGGTAGCAGGAGAGACCCTGGTGCAGTCCTCTGGACTTTCTGCTCCAAGTCAAAGCTGCTTTTTTTTGTAGCAGAACAACACTTTCTTAGCCAAGCAAGTCTCTCCAGGCACATACCTTCTGCTGAAATTCCAGCTACTGATTAATTTCATCCAGTTCCTTTTTTTTCCTTCAGAACACCAAATTGCATTCTCATAATTTTATAATTAGGGGTAAAAAGGCCTTTTTGAGCAAGCTTCCCAACGTCATTTAGAGCTCCTCAGGCTGATGATATTAAACTGGGATGGTTTTAGCATCTTCAATCAAATTATATTTTACCAAAAGTATTCTGCTATTTTCTTCTTCTTTTTTCTTCTGCCCCCCTGGAAACTCTGGGTCTGTCCAGTTAGCCCTTGTGCAAGTTCTAAAAATAGTCCTCAAAATCTGTCTCCAGGTGCATGTACAACAGCTTTGGTTGTGCATGTTGGTTGTTTATGTTGGAGGTTTATAGTGGAGCTAAAGATGTCACTTTGATACAGAAAATGAAAGCTAGACAGAATCATTTTAGGCAGGAAGATTATGCAGTAATATCTACAATGATATGGTAGTCTAATACCAGTCTGCTTTTAGCTATTTCTAAGCATTTAATTATAGAAGGCTCCTTTTAACTCCTTAACCTGGCTGGGAGTGGGATCTGGAAGGATTAAAAATGGCTTAAACCATTAGACTCTCTTTTCATTGTATCTTTAAAATCACACTGTCAGGAAAAATTTAGATATAAGCATGACTATTTATGGTTATGGCTTAATGTATATCAATTTCCTATTGAATGTGGCCTGCTCCACTGTTCTTCATACCTCTCCAGACCATCTGAAGGGAAATTCATATGTCCTAATACAACAAATATATATTGAAGATTGTGCAAGACAGAGATTTAAAACATATTATATCCACTTTTCTGCACAGTTTTCAATAAGCACTGCTGATTGTTGTAAATTCAAAACATGTGTGTTTCTTATCAGCTGAGGTTCAATAAAATGCAAACTATAGCATAAAATGTAGCCTAAGGTATTATACCATACATCAAGGCCTTACCAGCTAAATCCTCTGCACAAAGTTCAATAAGTAAGTTCCTTCAGGAAGAGTGTTGCTTGACCTAGTAAATAACAATGAATATCTCAGAGAGAATCTGAGCCAGCACCTGATTTTACAGCAGCATGAATCAGACAACTGTGTCAATGGCAATAGATGTTTCATCCTATTTAGATTGAAAAGGACTTTGGTGCCCAGCCTTCAAGCTATTGGTGTAGATACACTGGCTGGTCACATTCTGAGAAATGAAAGTTTTGTTTTTCTTGCAGTTGGATAAGTGGAATGAATGTCCTTTCATCTGTACCAGTAATGAAAACATACAGAGAATGTTTCCATTACAGTTGAATTCTGTATGCAATTATGGAACAAAACCATTAAACAAAGTGAAACTTTTCCCAGAATTCCCCTACCACATACACATATTGTGGTAATTTACTTTGAATTTAAGAATTCTGATCCTCTTTTTATGTCTCAAGTAGCAGCACTCTTTGTCACATTTGTTCCCAAGTCTTTTAAATTCCAGATTTGCATTTTCAAGTCTTTTATTAATGTAGGGACCAGCCAGTTTTTCTACATTCTACAGGCTTGGCCCAAAAAGAAGGAAAAAAACCCTACCAATTGAATTTGGGGCCCAGATCTCTTTTCTCTCCTTCCAGCACCTCTGTGAATGCAGCAGAAATGGTGTGGTGGTATTTCATAATTTACAGCAGGGCTTCAAACATTATGAGCTTAGAGATTGAATCCTCCTTTCCTTTCCAAAGTGGCTGTTGTACTGCACTACTGTGTTGGATGTAGAAGAATCACCTATTTCCCTGCTCTATCCCATACTCCCACTAACATGCCAGGGAATTTAGTGTTTGTGATAAATAACTGGGTGGTGTTATGGCCAGTACTTTCATGTCATTCATGAGCAGATTCTGAACTGCAACTCCAAACTACTCCAGGATCTGAAGCTACCATTCCTAGTCTTGAGGTGTCATGAGAGACTCTGATGAACTGTGATATTATAGTTGTGCTATGGAGCTAGTGATGACCCTCAGCCAAGTAGTTCCAAGGTGGATTTTTGAGTAATTTTTAAATTTACTCTTGATTTTATTTGATAAGGCCCTTTTACATGTTTTTTGCTGAGACAATGAGGAAAGGAACATTACAGTTCCATCTCCTCAGGTTTTATGTTCAATTTTTCAACATATGTGAATCTCTGCACCCATTTATACCGTGGGCCTGCCTTGGCAGGTTGTGTCCAGAGCTGCAGCTGAAATGCTCCCATAAGGGGCACATGTTGGGGACAGATCTATCTCATGCTTCCTGCTGCAAAGGAAGAGGAGTATCAAACTGAAGGGACAATGGCACCTGTAAAGGGCACGAACAATCTGTAATGTAGTGAAGGAGACAGTTAAAAGAACGGTAGTACCTGGAAAGGGGAGCACTTCCTTGAGCACAGATACCTTAACATCTAGTTGTTTTGCTCTGACAATATCTGTATCCTTTATGAACCTGAACAGTCTCATTAGCAATTTCTAAGGTGTGTAATAAATGTAGTATATCCTTGAGTATAGCCTTTGAGGAAATTCAAAAGCTCTTTGGGACAGTAAGTAAGTGAAGAGAAGCCTTATAAGGTGGATCGTTTTTTGACTCATCCAATTAAGTAGCATGGAGTTTGAGTGAGAGATTTAAATTGCAGTGAAGATATTCCCCATGCGGTAATTAGATGGAAAACTCCCTTATGGACTTCAGAAATTCCAAGATAGTTGATTTAAAGATTATTTTATACCATACAGATTCACAAAACAATTCAATGCAATTTATAGAGGTTTTTATGGCATGGTTTGAACAGTAATAAGTTTCTGTTCATACCTGTCTGGGAACATGGGTATGTATCACCAAATGTACCAGTCATCAGTGATGCTCACACCTGAAACTCATGTTGCTGTGCTGGGCAATACCGCAAAGACATAGACTCACTATGTAACATATGAGTGGTTTTATATGAATATTTTATATTAATATTATGCTGTAAATGTTCTGCTACAGATCATATCTTCCATTTTTCATGGCTATACAAACCACTAGGTTCTACAATAAAGTTTGGGGTCAGTTAAAGCTGCTACCGTGACATACCTGCTGCTATAACATAGCCCAAACTTTATTGTGGGTGTGGAGAATTGCCAGTAACTTCTGACCTTGACCATGACACTGTTCAGACTTCATTTTTCTCATTTCTGAGCTTGCTATATTGTGCTAAACTGCAAGCATGACTGTTCAGCTTTGCAAGATCTTTCTGAAAAGAAAAAACCCCAAAAATGTCTCTAAAATCTCTGGTTTAGATTTCATTTTATTTGTCATCTTTTATGAACAAATTACGAAATATACTTCATTCACAAATTGGAAATATTTACAATTTCTTTACAACAAGGCATTATTGAGTTTTTGATTTATGGCATTCTTAGAGCATTCTGTCTTTCAAAACAAAGACATTGGTGTTGTTTTCAGCACACTGTTCATTTACACTCTGGATGTGAAATGGGAGCTTTTTGGAAGAGGAGTTTGCACTCTCTTTTGATATGATCTACTGGGAAAACTGAGGCAGGATGCATTCAAAATGTGAGGAAAGGGACTGTGCAGATGTGTTGCTGTACCATGCCATGATCTGAAGCCATCATATTACACCAGATGCTGCTAAGTGGAGAGGAGAAAAAGATTCCCCTGAGCCATTCTTCCTCTGCCTTCTCCTTTGAGTGGGCTAAATGCAGTTCAGTTGGTTTTTTTTCTGATTTTCGAGTCTTCATGAGAATAAGAGTCTTGAGAAGTCTATTTCAAATACTATCACAATTCAGAGAGATTATTCAAACAAAAAACTGAAAGAGAGTAGCCAGGAAGTGAATAAATATTGTATATCCGCAAAATGTTTAGGAGAGAAATTTTGAATATGGTTCTAAAAGGGAATTGCAACTGTGCTGGTCTGCAGTTGTGACATTTGAGCCATAAAAGCTAAGATAGTTTCATTTTCTTAATTTTGTGGAGTCTATTTTTTTTCCTGAAGAAAATTCTAAAACCACTTCCTTCCATGGAACTTTTAAAAATTTCTTAATAAACACTTCCATTATAAATCAGATGTGGGCCACCATTGCTTAGGTTGTCTGTCATTTCCTAGAACAAGAATAGAAAACATTAATTAAAATTAGGATTATTGTAAGGTGTTCAAAATTCAGTTATCTAAGGTTGTGATGAAATTTGAAGAAACTGAATTTCAAACATTCAAAACCACTTTACATTTTTATTTAGCTTGATAAATCTCATTATTAAAAAAAATCAGATTTCTTCCTACATAAAATAAGTACATTTGAAACCTGATAGACTCATTGATAGGGATTGAGTTGGACATTACACTCAGACCACATATACAGCATTGATGGCATCTGTGCAAGTTTGTGATGTTGTCCTTTGAAATCGCATCAACTCGAGCTTGTGTTCTGGTCTACAAAAGAATGAAATGGTAAAGTCTGTTTCCATTCAAACCTCTGTCTGTGCTGACATGCTACAAACAGATGCCATTCAATGCTTGCTGAAATAGACATTTGGGAAGTAGAGCTACATCCAAACAGGATCTAAGGGTTTTAACTGTTTGTTTTCCCTTGGGATGGGACTGATTTTAGTTTTCCCTTAATATGCCAGTCTACAATTTTTAGCATTTCGGGCGTTGTGTCTCCAGTGGCAGATGAGTCATCCTAGAGTAAGCTGACCGGCTCATGAGTCAGAATCCTAAAGCACCTACACCAAGATTTGTTCAGAGATAGATTTTCTAATTCTCAAATTGAGATCCAAACAATACCCCCTTAGCAGCTGTCTAAGCATAGAGATGGCTACATTAATTAGACAGTTCCCTCATCTTCAAGGCTGCAAAGCCACACTGAGTTTATGGTTGGAACTAACTTATTCTGAGCAGTCCCAGGCCTGTGTCGTACCAAATTGAATCTGGATGCAGAAATAAGTGATCTGCTGCTTATGTCCAATGACAGAAAACATTCAGCTATGGCAGGAGGAATGGGTACAGGTAAAAATGCAGCTTGGGATATTTCTAAAATTCAGGTAGATGAGGTGGAGTTGCCAGTGTTGGACTAGTTCTAAAATAGTTGCATGATGACCAGAGGCTCTTTTCTGCATGGAAAGATTAAATTCACCTCTTCTTCCTCCTAGGTACACTTGGAGAAAATGTGGAATAAAAGGGATTTGTTTGTCCCCCTTCCTGTTGGAGCTTCTATAAAAAAAGTGAAGCAAGATTTATTGGGCTAGACAGAGAGAGAGAGAAAAGGACAGAAAGAAAGAGCCTGACTCTATACCATAGTAGCTGAGATTCGTGGTAAAGAGAAGAAAATTATACAGCCTAGTCTTTATTACTAGTCTTACTCTGTCTCTCTCGTATTTTCATCCACAATATTTGGCAAGCAGAGACCAGATTTCAGGGTAACATAAAGTTAAAAAACACTGATGTCTCCTTTCTTAGGTGTTCCCAGCTACATTTTAAAGTAAATCACAGGACTTAATTGTTCCCTCCACAGTTTTTCAAACAAGGGATGTTCTATTCTTCTCTACAATGTAAGCTTAGAGTCATCAAACCAAGTAGCTTTGCCAATTAGTACTCCTGAATCAAGCATAAGCTTCAGAGAAAATCAGGTGTGAAACTACTTTTGAGTATTTTCTACCACCCAGCTCTCCCTTTGCAGATGGTGGTGTTGGATGTTTTGGTATTGTGCCTTTTCTCCTCATATGTTGAAGAAGAACATGCATGCCTAACACTGGACTATGGATCCCAGTTTGGGGGTTGCCTGCTCTGAAACAAGGCACTATAATATGCTTATTGTGGGTGCCTAAAGCCTTTGTTGGAGCTACACTGAAAATATCTGTCAGCTGGGAAGGGACCAAGAATACCAAAGCCATTTAATAGTAACTATCAGTCAACCATATTTTGATAGTAATGATCTGTCAGAAGGCTACTCATGAGTTTCCTTTTGTCAGCTTCATCACTTGAATCATCTCCAGACATCAGATATTAGACTATCATCATAATTTCAGAAAATATCAAAACCCATTTATTTTCCTCAATATTTCTATTTAAAAAAAAAAAAGTTAACTAAAAAAAAATAAATTGCTGGATTCAGGGAATGAAGGAGCACACAGATTAGAAGCAGAGTGAATCAATGGTGGCTACATCCAAATAAGAGTATTTGGATGCCTATAACTAGGGTGAATATTTTAAATACTCAACTTACTTCCAGATTGCAGCGTTCACCACGTAGAGTTATGTCACTACCTGGAAGCACCATTCCTGCCTCAGAGTAACATCACAGCATCAGCCAACTTTGATTAGCTGAAACTGTGACTTCCTCGTAGAGGTGGCCCTTCCTGAAGTGACATAACAACATGGTAGCTCCCTAGTGTTCAGCGTACCTTGGAGGTAACTCTGGTGTCGGGGGAATCACCGGACAGCTGGGCAGGTCGGTTATTTCAATACCCCTCAACCTCTAATATAAATATAACAATTATACAATAAATATAGCACAAACAAATGCACATGCAGTACATGTCTATATTACTGTATATCAGTATAAATATACAATATAGTCTTATATATAAAACACTTTTAAGCTATTTTCTAAATTAGGGTCTAATTTAATGTAAGTTTTGTGTAGACTTCATTATTTTTTAGGGGCACGCCATGAGCTAGTGTACTCAACGCTGCCACGAGCAGGCAGTGTACAGGTCTGAGAAGTCCCGAGTGAGGCCATGTGTACGGGCATACTTGGCCCTACAGCAGACATGCGGGAAGTCTGCCACTGATGGGGCACATCCCACGTCTGCTGAGCGTGTGCAATATGGTTGTTCTGCACGTGCATCATGGCCCAAGATAAGCAGACACCTGGCAGTCCTTGCTGCTAGGTGTCAAAAAGCTCAGTGGGTCAACAGGCCTGGAAGGTAGGCAGTGAACTACTGCTATACATGGTCATTTTCACCCCAAATTGATAGGGTTGGCAGGTTTTTTTTTATTTTGAAAGGTTTTTCTTTCCAAGCCATTTTTTCTTCCTTTCCCTCTCTTCTTTTCTCCCATCTTTGTCCTTGTTGAGGCAAAAGTCTCTCTGAAAGTCAAGATCTAGCCTTCCATCAGCAAGACCATCATATTTGCCTAATAGCTCATCAGAATTCTTCTTCATTTTAAAATGAGATGAAGAAATGTATCTCTTCTGTTGATCTTATCACCCTGCTTTATGTTACTGTTGTAACCTCTACTATTTAACTTTTCCAAACATGTTTAAAATATCATCTTTTTAAAATTTTTCAAATATCCTCTTTTTAAAACATGTTTCAAAAATCTAAGAGTAATTCAGTCCGTATTTCTACTTGGAGTCTCATCTCAGTTAAGAAACCAAAGAATAGTGACAAGTCAGTTTTAACTGCTATATCATATTTTGTCATGGAATCTAGAAACAATTCTATAGTCTGAGCAAATTAATCCTTTCTCGGCTCTTCAGAGGTTTCAGTAGACAACAGACTCTTGGCCTTAACAGTAATGCAAACTTGCATGTGGAGGTTTAGGTGGGCAGTTCTCTTGATTTTATTCTTTTCTCTGCTCATTTCTCAAATGAAGGGCATTGGATAGATACTAAGTCCAAATGCAAAGCACAGGGTTACAGTGAACACTTAACTCCTCAAATATTATTCAGATCTGTTAAGTCAAGGAAGTGATCTCAAGAATTCCATTCAATTAAATTGTTTTGATCCTATGTGCTCAGCTTCAGGAGCTTCAGTTTCAGCACCTAAATATGTTCCTATACACCTTGGTAGGCTTCCTGTTAATATAGAAAGGAAGTAAATGCTCAGTGCTGCTGCAAATGAGACCAGTTTCATTTAGGTGTCTAAATATGCCCTTAGATGCTTAGGTTAAGTCATCTAGGTTTGTGAACTGTGGATTTTCTGTTTAAATAACCTAATTTATAAGCTGAGTACTTGGGAGAGGAAGAAATTGATTAAATTCTGGAAGCATGCAATGATGTGGTTATAGAAAGCTTTCTGTGGTTTTTTCACAGTACAATACATGATAATCCATATTAATAAGGCTTCCAATTATTTATGAGGTGCTATATTTAGCAGCTAAGCCCCTGAATAGCTATACAATGAAATTATGTTGAAAATGGATGTACTTCATTGAAATGGATGTACTGCAAATATACAGTACCTAAAAATAGCTCCATATATTGCAACATAATAAAGCTTACACAGAATGGCAGCATTTCAATTTCCAGAAGCCCTTTCTCATATTAAACTGAACACTGAACACATCTCTTGCCAACTGTAAATGTTAACACATATAGTAACATTTCAGGAGAAGCAGAACAAATAAGGGAGGACACACAACTCACTTTTTCTGCCATTTCATGGGAGTGATGCAATGAATGTTCCCTTTCTGAGAACATCCGCCTTTGTTCATAGCTGGCTAGCCGACAAGTGAGCCATGAAGAAAGGGTGCAACCACCGATTCCAATGCATGCGAGAGACATGGAGGCAAGATGCAAAGAATAGAGAGCAGATGACTTCTTTGTCAGAGCACGAAGAAATTGAAAATTTAAGATTCCTCCTATTAGTCCACAGATGCAACAGGCAGAAAAAAGTATCATCTGTCAGGAGAGACAAGAGAGGTTATGTCACAGTAATATTTTTCAGAGATGGATTCATACTTATAAAATATGAGACTAATGATTGTTCAACGCTTTGATAACATCATTGACTGCAAAACACTGCACAGACACTTCTTTAACTCTCTTAGCTCCACGTTGCTCCAAGAGAATACATTACCTTCTGGTATACAAGAGTTTAGGACTGATGTTGCATGTAAGAAAAAGGTGGGTAAAATGACTAGGTAAAGTTAAAACCTATTCAATGGAAGGGCTGCTAGGACACAAGTCTGATTTCCAGCTGTTCATGCAAAACAGTAACATGACAGAGTGTGTCGTAATTTTCTATTGTGCACTTTATCACCATGCCTCAGGAGTGAATGCCTCATGTGTTTGTAGTGAATCCCTCTTGCTTTGTGTGCCATCTGACTCTGCCGCCTGCTCACTTATAATTTATTCAGTCAGACAGCAGATTGGAGGCTTTCTGCAGCTTTTGTGGGGTCTTTGATAGTGTTCAAGGTGAATGTGCTGGTCAAAGCAGCAAAAGAAACAACAAAGAAATCTGTGATGCTGCTTTACAGAAGGTAAGTTCAGTGACTATATGGTTGGTTTGCTTGATTTTAGCTTGACTAAAATGTTCCTGTGAATTTTAGAAGGCTGTGAAACAGGCTGCAATCAATGAGACATATTTAAAGACCTCCTATTGCTTTTAATTGCAAAGATGTTATGGTAGTTCCGGATGTGCTTTAACCACAAATTATTCAGGAGCAAAAGACCTTATTATGGAGACAGTGCTAAATGATTGTCTCATTCACTTCCCTTGATACTGCTGACCTGCCAGATGATGATCTAGATGGACCTTTGATGTTTCTAGATACGGCCTCGTATATGTACTTATCTACTGTGGTACCAAAAACTCATGGAGTCTTACAGACTAGTTCTGTGCACAACTGGGATGAGAATTTCATCAGGAATGTGGCATTGAGGATGTACATTGCAGTCCACTGTCAACTGACTATTCCATGAGACCTCCAGAACAGATGGCTTTTAGAAACTGGTAATGGCACACATGTTGTAAAAAATGGAACTGTCATTTTAACAGGGTTTAGGATAACTCACGATATTAAAAAATAATCAGAGAGGACTCTTGATTCCCATCACACTTATAACTGGTTTTATGTGACTTCCATCTGTATGTGGCAGAATAATCAAGCTGACAAAGAATTAGGACTGGCATTATCACTTTCAATAGGATCATGTCTTTAACATAAAGTTCTGCTGTGACTTGTTGGCTAATAACACCATTTTTCTGCAGTCAGAAGATGACTCTGCCCAGAGACATCTTCCATCACTTTAAAACTGACTCGTGTTTCAGATTGCTAACCAAAATTCTTAAAACACTTAACAGCTATGATATCTAGAAACAAATTTGGTCAGCAGCCTTATTGAGATGGCAACCCTGTGTTGCTTTTTGAAGGAGAAAAGATATATTCCAGTGACATTACTGAGAAGCATTTATTGACTTGACATAAATCTATGCCAAGTGGTTTTCCATCAAAGTTTATCCAGCTATGGATAAACAGGGATGTATGGCTTAAATAGCATGAACTCCATAGGCTATTTCATAGCTGCCTTGTTTTTTACGATTATTCCAAAGTGCTGATTTCTTTTTTTGGATTGCTGACTTGCAATTTTTCTAACTGTTTATCGAGAACACTTGGATTTGGAAAGCCCCCAGTAAAGAGTTCAAATTAGATAAATAAACTTTTGAAATACTTATGTGTTATAGATGCAGTGGAAAACTTACAACAAGTCCAGATTTTTTTTTGGCACACAATATTCCACATATGCCGCAAAGCAGGAACTGCAAAAAAAACCAAAAAAACAAAAAAACAATTATTTCATCATTTAAGGTATGAAGTTCAAATCCCACTGTGTTCCCACAATTTAGGCAATGGTTACAGTTGTCAGGATTTTTGTCACAAACCTTATGTTTCAGGAGGTTATAACTCAACCATAAACACTCTTATCTGACAAGAAACTGGAATGAGAAGTCAAACTGACCATGATAACTCATGAGAAAAGAAAGAAAATCTGAATTTTAAGCTGTTTAGGTACACAAGTTGGAAAAAAAATCTTCAGTGTTGCAAGCATAAAGTGCCTTTTTACTGTTTTCTTTTTCTCTCAGAAAAGTTTAACAAGGTACTAGTCAGTGATCCAAATAATCTACTTCTAGGCACAGCGTAGGGACTTAATGCCCTGATCCTACCATCTGAACCACTGAAGGATCCCATATGGATGGTTGTCTTCAAGACAGTGGAACTCTAGGCAAGAATGTAATTCAGTCATGTCCGTGGGTGCAGGTGTAAATATGAGTACATCTGTTGGTGTGACTACTCTGGGCATGCAGAAAGATCTGTTTCAGACTCTTGATAGCCCAATTTGCAAGAGATAGCATGAAGGTATCTGTACTTTTTTTAATATATCATTCTCTCTCACAAACTAATCTGCTAATTTTAGCATCAAGCATTAGGCAAAAAATAATTAACAAAACCAGAAGAATGCCTGTTGTCCTGTTTTTGCTAAGCCTTCTGTTGTAATATGGAGTCAGATAAATTTTGTCAAGAAGTTTATGTAAATAATAGCTAATGTTTACTTAACTGTTCTTTTCTGTTTACATTCCTGTGCTGTGAAAGAATTTTTGATGAGCATCCTTTTTGTCCAGTGGGATTGAAGAGGAAGTAACATGTCCTCCAATCCCTTGTGGAACTGAGAAACCTATAAGTATGAGAAATGTAAATAAACTTTCTCCTTTTCCTCTTTCTGCTCAACCTGGCAAGTCCATCTCTTTTCTTGTGTCCTATAGCGACAAATGCCTATCAGCCGAGAGAAATAGATGGTAATGCTTAATAAATAGTGACCTCTGTCAGAGACCAATAATGTTCTCTGCTGTCCTTTTCCTCCTATGGGGAAGTTTAACGAGGAAAACAATGAATAGTCCCCAAGAGAGCAGTCATGGTAGAAACTACAGTAATAGTATGAAAGCAGTAAGGCCTTCTCCAGGTGTTAGCAATACTGTCAAAAGATTTCCTTGACACCTCATAAACTCCTTTGTTAAGAAATCTGTGCTACTTATTTTCAATAAAACAAACCCTACACCCCTATTGGGAAATAATTTTACAGTTTTAAAACTGGATTTTTCCACACCCTTTTTGCATTGAAATGGTATTTCTAGCAAAAGGCTCTGCTTGACCTTGATTTAGAATTAAATCACTAACCAGACCTGGCTGTTCCATAAGAAATTAAAAAAAAAAAAAAAAAAAAAAAAAAACAAAAAACAAAACCAAACAAACCAAAAACCTAAGAGTTTCTATATGGCATTCAGGGTCTGTGCAATACATTGCAGGTACCTCTCCTCTACACTCTAAAATTTTGCAGTTTCACTATTTCAGTTGAGGAGTTGCTTTAACTCATAGTTTATCTCCCTCTAACGAAAGTAGTTCATGTGTATAGCTGAGTATAAGCCTTGAGGTATCTTTTTACTCTGAGTTAGACCCATGAAATCAGTTCTCCATAATGAATGTGGATAAATTTTGTATATTATTTACCTTTACACTAAGCATGGGATGTGAATTTAATACTAATCTGATTATGGAGAGGGCTGGGTCATGCAGACCATGGTGCTGAATGGCTCAGGACATACCAGAACACACAAGAGGTAATTGCTGCTAGAACCCACTGACTGGAATAACAGTAAAACAAAGCAAATCACCGGGGGCAGTGCTCCCTCTGCACCTTTCCCACAGGCAAAGAAGATTTCATCTCATCATATCTGCTTTTTAAGTGTTCGCTCAGGCTTTCTGTGAAATTTTGGGGTTTCACTCCCAATCTTGCCATTGCAGATTGCCCTCAACTGAAGGCGTGCTTCAGATTTTCACATGTAGTGTTTTGTATTTCTCATAATTCAGAAACCTCAAATGAAATTTGTTGAAGACATCTTTGTAATTAAGTTCTGTTCAGTCAGACTTGATAAAGTGGATTAATAATATATTTTCTCTCTGTAGTGATTGAATAGGATTCAAAGGAAATTTTTGTATATAGAAAAATTAATTAGTGTTGTAAGATACCATCACAGATAGTTTTAGCTTGTTAACTTTTTAGTTTAAAAAACTGTGGATTTGATAATTTACCTTCAAAGCTGAAAGACTATGAAAGATGTCACCCATTTTTTCAGAAATTCTTTAATTCTGCTCCAGTTTGAGTCAATGAAGCTAATCTATGAGCCCTAAGGTACCAGCTTCTCAAAACAGGGGGTGACTATTCCTTTAAAGTATTTGACTACCTGGGGTAAAGATCTGGATGCAGTAGTTAAATGTACATGAAGTTTGCTAATGATACTAAACTAGGAGATACCGTGGGCTCTGTTAAGTGTAGAGGCCTTACAGAGAGATGTGAATAGACTTGAGAGCTGGGCAATCACCAACCATATGAAATTTATTAAGAGCAAGTGCCGTATTCTGCACCTAGGGCAGCATAATCCTGGTTATACATAAATATTGGGGGTCAAGAGATTGGAAAGCATGGAAAGAGATCTGGGGGTCTGGCTTGATGCCAAGTTGAATGGGAGTCAACAGTGCCCTGGTAGCAAAAAAAGGCCAACCATGTCCTGGGTGTACATCAAGAACATCATCACCAGCTGGTCGAGGGAAGTGATTGTCCTGCTCTATTCTGCTCTGGTGCAGCCCCACGATGAGCGCTGTGTGCTGGGTTGGAGGCCTCAGTGTAAGAAAAGCATCAGACTATCAAAGTGTGTCCAGAGGAGGGGACCAAGATGATGAAAGGCCTTGAGGGCAAGGCTTACAAGGAGCAGCTGAGGTCACTTGGTTTGTTCAGCTGGGAGAAGAGAAGGCTGAGGAGTGACCTCCACACAGTCTACACCTTCCTCAAGGGAGGCAGTGAAGGGAGAGGTGCTGATCTCCTCTCTTTGATGATCAATGATAGGGCACAAGGAAATGGAATGAAGTTTCATCAGAAGAATGTTCTTCGCTGAGAGGGTGGTCAGTCACTGGAATGGTCTCCCCAGGAAAGGGATCATGGCAACAAGTCTGTCAGAGGTCAAGGGGCACTCGGGATACTACTCTTATGGTTTAGTGTTAGGTAGCGCTGCAAGGAGCATGGAGTTGGACTTGGTGATCTTCATGGGTCCTTTCTAACTTGAGAAATTCTATGATTTTTTGATAATATTGTTTTGTGTCATGTATACTCTGTATGTATTTTCTCTCTTTACATCTACGGTATTTATACATATAGGCAAGGAATAACATGTTCCATAGTTAAAGAACTAAAAGAGTTCTTTGTATTCTAACTCAGAGGAATTGGATATTCGTGTTTCCTCCACATTCTTCTGTTTAATCTTGAGGTCATGCCGAAGTTTTATAATCCATATGGCTATGAGATAAACAAGTTGTGAAACTGAATGCACTCAAGTGCCTGAATATGTTAAAAACCTTGGAAGAAAAGCATTCAGGCAGTAGCAAAGGATTAATGTTATTTAGGTTTGGGGGTTTTTTAGGTGACAGTGTATTGCATTCATAGAGAAAAGGCTTGCCCAAAACCCTGTATGGTTATTTATTCATGTCAGCTGGCATTTTGCAATAAAAACCAATGGATGACTTTGAGCCACAAGGTCAGGCAATTATACCTCGTGCAAAGCTTTGAAAATTATGAGCCAAGTTTACCACTTTCTTCTAAGGCTGGATTCACTGGAAACAGTGGAAACCTGCTGTATGAAGAGAGTATTAGTAATGCCCACGGCTCAGGAACACTGCTCATGTAGAGTTTCTTTAGCCGGGCTTCTCAATGTGGAGACTTCTAGAAAGGTTAGGATTTCAGTGGGACATTATGTGATTAACTCTGTTCTCTGCTTTTTGATAGCATAGAGACTCAAGATTTTTTCTTTTTTTGGTGGTGCTATAGGAATTTGATGTAAAATTTTTGATATCTCAGTGTTGTGATCGGGGTAGTGAAAAGTGGATGGGAGAAACTACACGAGCTCTTTGTAACAGAAAAAGGATGCAGTAAAAATGAGATTGAAAGTATCTTTTACTTAGAATCTTCTATTTTATGATACTGCCAACTGGAATACAGCCATCAGGAGCTCTGTTGTCTTGACACTCTCTTTCTGTTCTTGGCTATCCTGAAAGACTTCATGTCAATATGTCATAACAGTAAAACTTGGTTTGTAACTGTTGAGCTACTCTGAACTACAGTTTACCCTTGACTAGCTAATACTGTCATGGTGAGGACATGCTCCGTTCTACTTGATCATTGATTATCCTTAATCGATTTTTACCAACCAAGCTCATGGACTCTTTAAATGTAGTTATATTTTCTAACCATGTCCCTCTTGAGGTGAGTTAGGCAAACAGACTTGTACTGAAAATACAGTAAATCAGGAGTGGAAAAGGAATATATCACTGAAGATAACCTTCTTGTAAAGAATGCTCAGTTGTTGAAGTGTTCACAACTCATGCAGAGAATAAGGCTAAAATATTTCATTAAGGTTAAGCTAAGCTAATAAGCCCTACAAAATGCCCTGGAAGCCAGAGAGGGAACTTCAGCTGGAACTTCTTTAAACAGATGTCTCATTGTTGGACTTCCATTTTAATTATTATTCATAAGAAAAAAAAAATCATAAAATGCTAAAAGACCCAAAGGCTCACTTGAAAACCTACAAGATCAACAAGTACACCCAGTCCCTATTGATTATAGGGTTGCTTTTGGTTGCAGACTTATTCATACCTCCTATACACACATGATGTTTTGTGTCAAGACTAGCAGAGAAATCATGTATGGAAATTGTTAGCACAAGTCCAGAGCAGGGCCAGAAAGCTGGTAAGAGAGCAGGAGCACCTCCCCTAAGAGGACAGGCAGAGAAAGTTTTGGCTGTTCTGCCTGGAGAAGAGAAGGTTCAGAGATTCAAAGATTGACAGAATATCCTGAGTCGGAAGGGACCCACAAGGATCACTGGGTTTGCATGGAGACCTCATAGCAACCTTGTAATATCTGGGAGACTCCTTATCAGGAGCTGCAGTTATCGGACAATGAGGTAAGCAGAAGAGGGGAAATTTAGACTAGATATTAGGAAGAGGTTCATTACTGTGAGGGTGATGAGGCACTGGAACAGGCTGCCCAGAGAGGCTTTGGATGACCCAACCATGGCAATGTTCAAGGCCAGGTTATACAAGGCCTTAAGCAACCAGGTCTAGTAGGACGTGTCCCTGCCCACGGCAGGAACAGTCCCAACTGTTCCTGATGATCTTTAAGGTCCCTTCCAACCTTTACTGTATGATTCTGTGATTCTATGAGTTTATGAGAATGTATCATCAAGTAATAGAGAGGGGGATAACCCTTCTTAGGCGAATGGTAAAAAAATTCGAAGAAAGATACTACAAAGCACAAAAGCTACTTAGGGACTGAGTGCCTCAATCCCACTTTCAGTTATGATTCACTGTGGACCCACCAAAGTCAGAGTCGCTCTGACAGCACCAGTGTGACTGCAAGGTGATGCAGTAGTGTCTGTTTGTCTGTGGAGGTTTTGTCGTTCACATTGCAGCTGTACCTGCTAATGTTCCATATGTGTGTTGGAAAATCTCTCTTTTTGTCTCTTGAACTTTCAAAAAGAACCCAAAAGACCTCTCAGAAAAGGGGAATGTATATTTTGAGACAGCCTTAATTTACTTTATATTGAATATTGCCTTGAAACAAAACCTCAGATTAAAAACCCCATAAATTTTGGTAAGAAAGCTAAAATCTCAATTTATATTCAAGTTCTGTGGTTTGGATCCATCCCTATTTCATATTTTCTGAAACAAAAGACTTGGCTTCTTTCACTTTCTTCTGGAAAATGGGTACTTTCTCCTTGGCAGTCTGAAAAAAAGATTCCGTTTTAGTTAATCTGCAGGAAGCCAAAGATTTGTTTCTTTCCACCATGCAGAAGAAAAGGAACTATTTTTATTTTATATCTTGAAGCTAAGAAACCTTTCTGTCTTATGTTTTGAAAAGGCAAAAGCAATGGTGAGTGTAATTCCCTTGAAAAAATGACAACGGCACATAGAAAAATTTCCTGGACATAGGCTGAACAAAATAGTAGAGAAAACCTGTTGAATATAAGGACAGCTTGATCCCTAGCCATTGTTCATGACAAAAAAGACAGCTGAAATGTATACACTCTATGGAAAGTCCTCCATCCTTCTGGGTCATCCATATATATCTGATGAAACAGAGGAAGGGAAATTATTCCAAAATGGAATATAATACAGTGAAAATGCAAGTGTATCATACCTATTCAAATGACACTCTACTTGGAAGACTAAACCATCCAGACAGAATTAACAGCTTTGCTTTTATCTACTCTTGTCAGGTAGTAAACTAGAAAAATCCGTGATTTACACTAAAGCTGCATAAACACGTGACTTGCAGGAGAATAACCAGGAATTCAAATTTAATAAGGTAAAGAAAGAAAAATTCTATTTAATAATGTTGTTTCAACTCCATCCAAATGAGAAAAAAGCTGAAATCCCTAATGGATGAACTAAGCAGAAGAGAGACCTCTAATTGTAATTCTTCTTCAAAGCAGTATTTCAGAACAAGGATTAAATTTTCTTAGAGCAGGGGGCATAAAGGGCACAGAATCTACTCATGAAAACAAAGACATCAAACTAAACAAAAATTACAACAGGGCAGAAGATCAAGCCTAGATACTAGGTTTGCCTAGTACCTCCACAGAGAAACAAAATAATCTTTGCAAAAGGGGGATGGAAACTTCTAATGATGTTGTTGTCCCATGTAAGTGGTTGTGGGGACAGAAGTGTCTAGCTGGCTGAAAGTCATCCAGACACAGAACCAGAAGCAACAGGATTGCTACAGTCCAGCCTTGTGCTCCACCAAATCTGTCATGCTGAGAGGGGAGGCTCTGTTATAACTGAGGCATAATGTGAAAGCGTGTCTAATCTGAGCCAATACCTTGTCTGGCAGTGTGCTACTGGGTCTTATCAGATCAGGTGTTGCTACACTTCCCACTGATTCAAGCCATATGCAAGCAGTTAAAATTCCATCCCAGTCCCCATGATTAGTGTTTCCACTCATCTTGCTATAGACCTGCAGAGATGCTTTAAAAATGGGAATTGGTTTTTAGAAACAATCAAGGAAATTTAGAAGTGTGTTTCTGAATCTGAAAGTTTACCCAAAGTCAGTGATTCAAAAAACCTCCATCCATCTCTAAAAACGCCTAAATTGTCAAGACAAAATAGTATTTACTTTTGGTTTGTTTAGAGACTATCAGAATAACAAATGAAAATAGTGCTTTTTGTTTGTTTTGTACCAAGTATGTGGTTTAGAGTGTGACTGCTTGCATCTCAAAAAAGTAATAAATGAAAGATTATTCCCTGCAGGTGAACTAAAGTCTTATCGTAGTAAAACATTTAAGCATATGCTTAAGTCAGTCTATATTCAACAGATCCTCTAAATACAACCCAGGAACTAGATGAACCATCTTCCAGGTTGGTTTGTGCCTCTGGAGTCTCTGAATGACAAAGAAAACCTACTGAAAGCCTTTAGCTGAATTCAGTGAATTGTCCTGGCTCCATGCAAGGCAAGAATCTTCCACCCTTGGCATGTCCTTCCCCATCTATAGGTACAGAACTCTTTCCAGCTTCCACTGAGCTCACTGAAAGTCCTGTGATTAATTTCATTATGAGTGGGAGCCAGACAAAAATATGGTCAATTTGATGAAAATGCAATGCATATGTTAAAATAAAGTAGGATCACATCTGCATTTTGTCTGCATGCTAAACAATAATGTGCTTTTTTTTAGTGCTGTTTTGAAAAAAAATAGTTTGACTGTTCTTTCCAAAGGAAACTTGGCAACAGTAAAATCTAGATGTAAAATTTACTGTTTTAAAATTTTAGGCCACCAACATTAATTTAACAGTCTGAAAAGGTTTTCTTGCTCTGGGAAAGCCCGTAAAGACTGACACTTTTTCTTTTCCTTCAAATCTTGGATAAAAAAAAAATTAATTTAAATCAAATATTTCAAATGCCAACTTGGAGCAAATTTCTAACAAATTTCTGCATTGTAGCCAAATGCAGATTTTTAATGGGCAGGCAGACTTCCACTGTGATAAAATCACAAATCATAGAAACAATAATTCTGCCTCTATCTACAGACAGGCAAATGGACCAACATACAGAAAGTGCATATCTCTCAAATACATTCAGATGTTTGCCTTTATAAGGGAAGAAACTATTACTCTTGAGAGGCATAGCCATAAGTGAATCATTGGGTATCTCTCTTGCATATGAAGATAGACGGCATATTTGTCTAAGGATGTGGCTTTTGTCTCTCATTCTCTCTCTCTATGAAGGAGACTCATTTACAGCAAGGATTTATTCACCACTGCAGAGTAAATGAGGATTAGAGCCGTACACATGAATGTGTGTGTGTGAATATCTATTCACTACTCATAGTGATAGTGATGCAACAACTATGTTCCAAATATAGATGGGCAAGTATGTGACCATTAAAAAAATATATCTGTGAATACTTTTTGGTTGATTATCTTCTGATTTTTGTTGTTTGTGCAAAAGCCTTTCCTGTGGATGCTGTCATTCTTACTATGTTATTGTTAGTGGTTCAGCGTTCTCATTGGTTAAATTATTTCTATGGTACGTCATATAACTGAATTGGAATAGTGGATTTCAGAAATATCCCTCAGTTTCTGGGAAACAAGGAAATCTGGGAGACACTGATTACAGCTTGTAGAATAGTTTATCCCAATACAAACATAACAAACAGAAAGAAAATTCAGAAGTCAACAATGTGTGCACTTTAGAGTATTTGGGACTGGTTTTATTGTGTGTTTGGTTTTGGTTTTGGGATTTTTTTTCAATTTAACAGCCATGGCCTATTTTTGAAAGAACAGATTGGTGATGATGTAAACTGGATAGTTGTCTCCACACGCTCTAGATAATTTGAGAAGACAGTTACACCTTTAGTTGTTTTCTTTTGGCTACTTTTTAAACAACTTGTACTATCTTAATCCAATTCAACTCCAATGAGAACAAAAGATTTGAAACTTTTTTTCCCATTTTTATACATTTTTTGATACAGACATTGCCTAGGCTTTCAATTTCTTCATTCTGGTGTACTCTACTTTCCCTGGCTTGCTTATACATAATGCAGGGCATGCAATGATCGGGGTACTTCAGACCATGCTGAACTTCACTTATGTCCATAATCCTATGGATGGAATCCACATGGTTAAAATTAGGTATGTTAGTAAATCATCTGTCTGAATGGAGGCAGTGAACAATAACAAAACCTCTTTTAATAGAAAAGCTAATGTTTGTCAAATGCAAAGCATCATAGGGAGGCAAGTATAGAAGACAGAATGTGCAGGATTTTTAAGATGCCCAAATTTTAGGAATTCAGGTTAAGGTTTCCATGGTGATGCTATCTTCATCTACTTCCTTATGAACTTGGGTCTCTGCTGAGTTCCACCCACATAAAAGGATAGAATGGGGTCAAAGGTTTTCTGTGTATTTCCAAGTAAATTGCAACAGGAGGAATGGTGCTGTTCAACTTATGTGTTTTGTGTCTTAACATATCAAAGAATTAGTTTTTTCTTTAATGTCCCCTTCTTTTCCTTAGTGTTCATTTCTCAAAGGAAAACCCTGACTCAAGGGTGTGAATTGGAAAAAAATAACATATTTTATGCAAGACATATCCTTTAATAGAGGCAACACCAGCTCAGTGTAAGATCCAGTGAGCAGAAAGGAGGCTTACGCCACTTCTGCAGCAGGACAGTCCTGTGGATTGTCCAAACCTTTGTCTGGGTATTTAAATTTGAAACTAGTTACCCATGGCCCTAAGCATCCCTGTAGAGAGGTAAATCTCTGGCCCCTTTCTTGGCCTGCCTCACCTGCTGGTCCCCTAGTCAGAAGAATGCACCCCAACAGTTTGAACTGCTGGAGTAGTACAAAGAGAGTGGTATAATGGTGACAATTTAGACCACAGATCTTTAGTTCAAGGAAAAGTAAGTCAGGCTTTAAGTAAGTCACCCCACTCTGCACGTCATTTTGATTTCTCATTTCCTCTGCTACATGGAGCATAAGATTCTTGCTTCCACTTTGAATTTTCTTTGAGGCCTCTCTCTGCCTATTCAACCTGCAGCTTTTGCTCAGTTCCCAGCACTTGATGCCAGCCTCTGCTGGCTCTGGCTGTGGGCATCCTTTGCCCACTTGTTACATTTGCAAACCCTTTGGGTTACCTTCCATGCCTCTGCACTTGCATATGAGAATAATTTCCTATAAACATTTGCAAAACCCCTTCATTGTCCTCTGTCTTATTCCTCTCTAAAACTCTATCTATGAACAGCTTGAAATCAGCCAGACTGCTGGTGTGTTAATGCAACCACCTGTTATACCACTCAGTTCTGGTTTGTTGTTTCTTCATACTCGCTTACACCCTCTTATACTCTATCTGTCTGTTACTACAATTATGAAGTCCTTGGAAGCCAGCATCTAATAGAATAGAATCTTAATCTATGCCTTGTACAAACTCTGGGGTAACAGAAAGCATAAAAATGAATGAGGCAGTTATGCAGGAAATGTGCATTGTCATGAAATCATATCAGCTGTGATAGCATTGTCACAAAAGGCAATCACTGCATGAAATACCGATCTCACTGACTGATCAAAGCTCTTTTGACTTCAGTGAAACCCAGGAAATTGCCCTTTGCCATTAAATCTTCAGATAGACGCATGGTTGTAAGTAGTTTTTTCTTCATCAACCATGATCAGAAACCTCCCTTTTTGAAGGGATTTTGATAATATCATTACCTGTTGGCCTGGTAGTATCATTACCTGTCTGATCTGGTCTTCATTTCTCGCCTACCTGTTTTGCAGTGCAGAATTATATGTGTGTTTATATACTGCCAAAAATATTTATCATTGCTGTCAATAATTAATAATTATTGACAGTGAGAATATTACATGAAGCACTTTGTCTGAATGAATCTATAAATTAGAGGAGGTTATGCTGGTGAATAACCAAGAGTGTTTTGCATTTATCATATTATCTGAAGCAAAGCAAACAATCCTTTTAGAAATACTGCTGTACAATATGAGCTGGCCAAAACCAGCTTTGGACTTCAAAAATGCCCACTCATGTTTAGACCGAATATTCAATATTTTCTATTCTTTTTTTTTTTTTTTCATAAATATAAATAATCATTTGGAGGAAAAAATCTTCCTAGAAACATGCATATCTCAAACTGGAAAAATAAGAAACATGTTTGAGAAGTAAGAAATGCTCTGATATGAACGTACTACTTCTATTAACCGGTTATTTGGTTTTCTTTTTTTTGTTCATTTTACAAGAAGCTCAGGGTGCCCAGATCATGAGAACATCTTTCTCCTTTTGCTTCCCAATGCCTCTATTTTTCCTCCAAAAGCTCAGGACTCAGCTGGCATACCCTTGACATTAGTTTAAAGCACCTTTTGACAGTCTCCTCATCATGGACAGGGCTGTTCTTTTTAAAAAGCAAAACTCACAGTCAATTTAAAGACTCTAAGCTATGGCCCGGGTTCCACGCGAAGCATCGGGCTTTCCTAGGTGTGAGAAGGGGTTTAGAGAAAGTTCGATTGATCACAGCAAGACTGAAAAACGGAAAGGAGCGAGAAAGAAGGGGTCTCCCCCCGCCCAACACACACATACATCTGTCCCCGCCGTGCCTCCCCCTCGCCCCACGACTCTGCAGACCGCATCCCAAGCACATCGGAAATGAACCCGGCGAGGTCGGCGCAACATGCACTCGCGGGAGGGAAGGGAAGGGAAGGGAAGGGAAAAGGGGATGCCTTCGCACGGTCTGATCATCACCATAAAGAGTTAAAGAGAGAGTGAAATGGCTAACG